>JAUTXX010000046.1:614508-626179 GCA_032273605.1 Panulirus laevicauda
CTCTGCTCACGAAAAATACAATTAACACACGTCGAGAGACCCCTGGTGTGAGGTAAGGCGAGAGGTCAATGTTCTGCGTAACAAGTTATGTCTGGGATGCCCACACAACCGGGAAACACATTATTGTTAAAAAGATTCAAACTACTGATTTTATTATTCCTAAGATCAATAAATCATTCTCGACCTGTCATAAACTCTCAGAACAGGAAGATTTATGAGTACCTTGAGAACAGAGTGAACAAGCGTCACAAATTAGGTAGAAAAAAAAGCAAATATATTGTTCGGGGCAGTAATGAAGCAGACGACTCCGGCTGTGGTCCGCCCTAACATGCACCTAAGGCAGTGTAGCAAATGTCTTCAAGACGGAGCCATTGAGGGAGTTAAAGTATGTGGAAGTGCTTGAGCTGAGGCACTACGCTCCACTCGCTTCTCTCTCACTCTCATGTCTGACTTCACTACCAATTTAACTTACCTTTGTTTACGTCTGGTCGGTGTTTCTCACCTCCCATCATCCCACCCAACTGACTCTGTCATTAGTCAGATGACGTCAGCAGGTCCCAGCTAACATAGGCAGAACACGTCAACAGGACCCAGCTGACACGGGCAGACACGCCAGCAGACCCATGTAATCCTTCTGCGCTACCGCTCACAGGGTGAGCATGGGGTGCACAAACATTGCTGAGGACACCGGCACAAATCAAATCAGGTCCCAGTTGACACGGGCAGATACGTCAGCGGGACCCACCTGACACGGAAAGACACTTGTATAAGGAAACTTGTGTCTATTTCATTTTTGTAACTAGGTATTCCCAATTACCAGTACTTTTTCTGTACACAATTCCACCAGCTCATCACCATTTCCATTCATTCATAACATTGAACACCCAATGTACACCAATTATACCCTCAACTGTCACATTATTTACCTTCGCATTTAAAATACCCATCACTGATATCTGGTCTCGCACATCAAAACTGCTGACATACTCAGCTGCTCCCAACACTTGCCTCTAACGATCTTTCTTCTCATGACCAGGTGCATATGCACCAATAATCACCCACCTCTTATCATCCAATTTCAGTTTGACCTACACCAATCTAAAATTTTCCTACTTACAGTCAACCACACTCTCCCACAACTCCTGCCTTAGGAGTAGTGCTACTCCTTCCTTAGCTGTTGACCTCTCCCCAACCCTTGACTTTACTCCTAAGACACCTCCAAACCATTCATCCCTTTTACCCTTGAGCTTCGTTTCACTCACCGCCAGAACATCCAGGTTTCTTTCCTCAAATATACTACCCATCTCTCGTCTCCTCTCACCTTGGTTACATCCACACATATTCAGACACCCTATTCTCAATGTTCGAGGAGTATGAGCACTCCCCTTTTGCCTCCTTCTTCTGTTTCCTCTTTTAGAAATTAAAGTCTATGAAGGGGAGTGTTTCCAGCCCCTCCGCTCCCGCCCCCTTTAGTTGCCTTCTACGACACGCAGAGAATAGGGAAGTAGAATCATCATCATTATTACCATTACTATTATCATAATTATTGTTATTATTATCATTATTATTATTATTATTATTATTATCATTATTATTATCATTATTATTATTATTATCATTATTATCATTATTGTTATCATTATTATAATGATTATTATTGTTATTGTTATTATCATCATTATCATCATAATTATCATTATTATCATCATCAATATTATTATTATCATTATCATTATTATAATCGTTATTGTTTTTATCATTATCATAATTTCATGGTCACAGTCATAGTGAACCATACATATCTCTACGTTGATGGTATTATTAATGATAAAATTGCACCACACAAACTAGCATGATGATATAACTGTGTCGCACAAATTACCAAAGTAAAGCTGTGTCACAGAAACTACCATGATGATATGATTATCTGTGTCACACACAAGACAGTCCTGTGCACATGTTGTTCAGCTTGAGGTTTCGTTTTCCATCCAGCTGGCCATGTCTGGTCAGGTGCTACAAATATTCATTTGTTTCATCCACACTAAACTAGACGCCCGGAAGTGTGGAGACTGCTGCCAGTTTGTCCCTGGATTATGACGTATGTTTGTGTGTCAGTTTTAAACCTGTATGAGCAAGCGTCTGTGGACATGAGTCCATACACTTAGGATTACACTCTTATATTATTTGTGATTACGGAGGGAGAGAGTTTTACACTCGTGTTCCCCGTCTCTTAACCTTGTATATATTACTACGTCTTTACTCACACACACACTAGCTCTAGCCAGGAACCCATACATGGACCAGCACCCCAGGAGGGGATGAAGACCTGGGTACGGCGTAGGCTGACTGCCACGCCCAGGATCCGAACCCCTGCGGGTCCGACCCAGGCTGGCCTGTGCTGACTCATGGTCAGTAACTGTAACCACTATACCACGGAGGCCCGTGTGTGTGTGTGTGTGTGTGTGTGTGTGTGTGTGTACTTCCAGCTCTACTTCAGGAATCTTGTGTTGAAATCATTGTCACCACCACCTTAGTCCTCTAAGACAACCGGTCCCGGGCCAGAGCCTTGTCTGAAGTTTCTTCCTATAAGCTGATGCGGATGAAAAAGAGAAACGACAAAAGAGATTCTGTTTCTTTGATTTCTTCTATAACTTGTCTCAGAAAATGATTTGTGTAATACTGTGATGACACGTCACGTCAGTTGGTGGCGTACGGAGGACCTTCAGCGCCAGGTCTTGCAGTCTCTTGGAAAGAAGTATTATGTGAATCAGATAATTTCTTTGTATAGAATCTGAAAAGATTCTTATAAAGACGTTATCCAAAATAGACAAGAAATGTGGCGGCTGTGTGACGGTCTGTAGACCAGCGTCACACCAGAGTCGGAAGGAACGGAGGTCAACGACCAATCATGACTCGCGTTAACATACCTGGACACTGACTCACCTGGAAGTATGAGTCTTAGGCTGCAGGTTACATTACTACATAAAGGTTAACCTATCAAAGGCAGATTCAAATTCAAAAGCTATTGGTTAGTGAATAATAGTCACATGCATGATATAAACGCTCCGCAAAACCGATGGATCGTCAGATATTCCTCCCACACTTATTAGACCATCAAATACTCCTCCCACATGTGACAGTCTGAGATACTCCTCCTACACTGCAGTGCCCGGCTGCTGCACTGTACCGAAGCCTCGAGCGCTGCCGGACGCCCGCCATGGAGATCCGGAGACATGACGTCACAGTTGCCCAACCACAGCCCGGGTCAGAACTGATCAAATGTTATGAAAGATAAATATTGAGTATCTTGATCACCATCTGGCAATCTGGAGAGTTCTTGCGTGGGTCAAAAGATGACATGAACCATTCGTCATGGTCTGAGAAGACAATTACATGGTTCATTTTACCCAGGTACCCACCTGTGATGTGGTTGTATCGGTAGATGCGGATCTTCCTGCCATGGCTGGCTCAGGCAGACCCCGCAGTGTGTCATGGTCCCGTATAGAGGGTAAGAAGGCACACTTAACACTACTGCCTCACTTTAAGTCAACAGGTAACAACAAACGTGATCAATGCAGAATTTATCAGAGTTGAACGAAATTTAAACAGTTATCAGTAAACAGATCTCGTTTGATAAAACTTTATGAATGAATATCATGAAAATATAAGAAATGCTGCCGAATTATTATTACAAAATAAAAATGAGCAAACAGGCTGTCACGAAACAGGAGAACCAACATGTGCGGCACGGCTGCAGGAGAACCAACATGTGCGGCACGGCTGCAGGAGAACCAACATGTGCGGCACGGCTGCCACCAACAGAGACAAGAATCAAGTGCCCCCTCAGCCTGCCAGTGGCGTCAGGTCGTCAGCACCTTTGACCACTCAAGACAGTAGTTGAAATCCTTTTATATCCACAGAATGTCCTCCTACCAAGGAGTTTGTTTTTTTTTCCTTTTTTTTACGTTGAAGGCAAAAGTCCGCATCAAGGCTTGGCCTTATCTGAAATATAGAGACGATTATGAAAGGAAAAAAAGAAGAGAAAATATTCACGAATTTTTGTAGTCAGTGAAAAACCTGTCTTTAGATATGTATCAAGTCATAGTTATTAAGAAAGACATGAGAGAATAGAGTTCCAGAGCTTCGACGTATAGGGAAAGAAACACTCATCAAAACAGCCTAAACATAATTTGCCAACGACCACACAGTTATCATGTGACGCAGCAGCTTGCCAAGTATTGATTGTCCTAGCTAGTGGTGAGGGCACACAAGCAGCCAGCTCTCTGTAGCAAAACCAAAGTAATACCTATAGAAGAGGGAAAGTGAACCAACATTGCGGCGTTGGGCACTCACGTCGTTTTGAAATTAGCCTGGGAGAATTTATAAGTCGAACAGCTTTCGACATAACTCTATCAAGTAAGGATGCAGAGCTAGAACCGTCCCAGATGTAAGAGCAGGTCTTCATACAAGGACAAAGCAAACCTTTGTATAAACGGAGCAAATGTTCGCAAGAAGAGAAATTTCAATATTCAAATAAGACTTCCAGTTTCTTAGAGGCAAACTTAGCTATTCCCGTGATGTGGCGTTTCCAAGATAGAGTGAATGTTACAGTAATACCAAGTATATTCATGAGTCAGAAGGTGGAATTACAGAATCGTCGAAAGAGAGAAGAAAAATGTGAGGAATTTTCGATAGAGAGATGGGTAGAAACTGGGTCTGTAAGGCATTAAACTTAACCCCACTGAGGTATCCTGTCCAAGTCTGAGTTTACTGAGGAAGTCGTGTCAAGACGAGATGCAGATCGAATGACAGAAAAAGGAGCAGAATTGAAGGATGTAGAAAAATGCATTGTTGAGTCGTCAGGGTATGGGTGCACTTAGTTAATCATGGAAGAAAGGAAATCGCTGATAAAAAGGAGAAAAAGTGTATAAGACAGGACAGAGCCTTGAGAGACGTCGCTGTTGATGGAGAAAGGGGGTTGAGCCCCAGAGAGGTTGATCCATCAACAACCACGGAGATAGATGGACCAGAGAGGAAGCTAGATATAAGGGAGCAAAGTGAGGGAGGGAAGCCTAAAGAGGGGAGCTTAGAGATGAGACCCCGATGCCACACCCTGTCAAAAGCCTTAGATACGTCAAGGGCAACATATTTAGATATCATTAGATGAATGATCTCAACTGACCGTGTTGATTAAAAGCGCTTTGATACCTTAGAAAATTTCTTGGAAATACTTTTTTTTATACATGTTCGCCATTTCCTGCGTTAGCGAGGTAGCGTTAAAAACAGAGTACTAACTTGGCCCCCATCTCTGTACCTTCTTTTGAAAAAGTAAAAACTGGAGGGGAGGATTTCCAGCCCCCCTCCCCCCCTCTCCCTCTCCTTTTAGTCGCCTTCTACGACACGCAGGGAATACATGGGAAACATTCTTTCTCCCCTATCCCCAGGGATAATACATCCTGTATATTTGTTTTGGATAAACATTTTAATGATCTCATGAGTGGCGTTCTGCTCTTCCCACTTGTGTTGACACCTGCCGTATGACCCACTGCTCCCTGGTGACTGACGGCGCCACCTACCCACGTTCAGCAGAGGTCTGGCTTTGTTTATCCTTAAGAACTGTGGTCTTCACCTCTGTGGAAGCACCTGTGGTCGTGACCTCGCTTATCAGCACCCGTGGTCGTGACCTCGCTTATCAGCACCCGTGGTCATGACCTCGTTGGTAACACCTGAAGTCTTGACCTTTTTCTTTCAATCTTTCCTCTATATTTGCAGCTAGAGGTGCCCCTGTTCCAACTCCATCATTGTTAGATCTCACAGAGCCTTCCATGACAATGACATGGATCATGTTTACGGAACTCCATTTCCCAGTTTATGTGTTCCCTGTGATCTTACCTCGCCGATTGCAGATACAAGGCTACTTCAACTCGTTCCTGTGGTTCGGTTATGGCCAGTCATGAGGGAAGCACAAACAATAACATGTCAATCATGAGAGATACATACCCTGGTAACATGTCAGTCAATAAACTGTTTAAGAGAACAAGGTAATATGAAATATGAAATTTGAGCATTGCAAATAAAGTATAGCATATTCAGTACTATAAGAACATCACACATCAAGCATTAAATATTAGATTCATAAAGATAGTGTGACGTTTCCTGCAGGACATGCGTGATACTTTATATGATGTTAATAAGATATATTTATTGCTTCCTCTCCAGGTCACAGGTGGCGATCACAGGTAGGTGCAGCACCTCTGCCTCCCCAGACGCGTACTAAACAGATCCTCCACTCTAGAGTCCCTAATATTCTTTTCTCCCTCCCACTCACCAAATATCAGAGGCCAAGATTTTCAGGAGCAGTTTAAAGTAGTCGTCTCCATGACGGCCGTGCTGCTGCCTGTCCCTGACTCCGCGGTAACTCAGACATGCTAATACCCCAACGTTGGCCAGGCAGGTTTTACCCTCTCCTTGTATAGCAGCAACATCTACTGGGCTGTCAGCTGCTGTCACCGCCGTCAGCTCCACCAAGCTGACGTTTAGGAGCTCATTTGTCTCTCGCTGTGTTCCTGACAATCTTAATGGGAATTCAAGAGATGAGGATTTTTAAGTGCCCGGCTGGGATGTAAATGAACATCTTTTCTGACCGTGTTCTCCCGCCTGTTAACCAGAAATATGATGATATCAAGTAGGTCCCACCCTTCACGCGCCCACAAAAGCCTCTCAGTTTGAAGCCGCGCGCATTTTATACCTCACTTGTTTCGCCCGTGTGCGCCTCAACGTAGTCCACATTCCTTCGCTCACCCCTCGCCTAAACGAGGCATTTGCCGGTAAAATCGTCCCCTTAGACTGCTTGAAATATTCTGGGATGGGTAGAGATTTACAGAGTGGGATGAATAATGAGATTGCTAGCCACATAGTGAGCGCGTCAGTCAGTTGTCACCGTGGCGGGTAGGGGGACGCTCCGACTCGACAGGGCTTCTCTCTCTCCCCCCCACCCTGGCCCTCGGCCGCCCACCTACACAACACCCGCCATAGAGGGATCCCCGTCATCACCGGCCTGCAGTACGCCTCCCTGCCATCTCTCGCCGCGGAATGAATAATGTAATCCCATAATATCGTGTAAAATACCCGCGGGCGGAGTTTTCACAGCGTGCGCACCGTCGACGTCTTTTGTTGTGTGTGGTTGCGCCCGGGGGCGGCGGGCGGCGCACAAAGACCCGCTGGCCGTCATTAGGAGAGATCGGTTAGCCGAAGCTTTTTGTTGTCGCCGGCCACAAAGGCACGGCGCTGCGAGGCAATTTTGGGCTTACACTTAGTTCCAAATCGCGAAAAGAAAAAATCGAATCTTACAGCGAAGAAAAAAAAAACGAATGTTTCGCCATGATTTTGTAGTGTGATTAGTTGTGGGCGGCCGGGGGAGGGGGCGTCAGCAGGACGGTGGGGTGGGCGGCGGCGGTGGTGTGTATGTGGGAAAGACGGATAGGCGACCAGGACGAGTACCTACCTACGAGAAGCTACCTACGATTACCTACCTACCTACTAGTACCTACGATGAGATTTAGCCCAGAAGGTAGGGCTAGCGCTCAGCACACGTCTTGCTTGATGTATCAAACTGTTTCTCTCAGCTGCCGCCTGCATTACATGATCATCTGTTCTTGCTTCATCTGGTATTGATTTCAACCATGTGTAAAGTTTTCTTTTGAATGTTCCTATAGTTGTTCCATGCAGGTCTCTTATTTCTCCTGGTGATACATGGTATAATGGTCCTTGCTTCCTAGAAATGTTGGGCCGTCATATATGTTTGTCTTATTTGTTTTCGGTATGAGAGGTTATACAAACACACACCCACCCACCCACACACACACACACACACACACACACACACACACACACACACACACACACGTGTTATAAAGTGTAGATCAAGTCGGATGGCGATGCCAGGTGGAGGTGGTGGGAGACTACAGCTACGAGGAGGAAGGTGGAGAGCTGAGTGAGTAACTCTCTGGCAGAGCAACAATCTGGATCTGAGAACCTGGAGACCAACCTGAGGCTTTACCTTCAGGGATATGAGGAACTTACCTGATGAAGAAGCTGACTGAAAGTAATTCAGTATCATTTTCAATGTTATATTGTTGTAATTGTCGACCTGGGTCGGGAGTTATAATAACACCAGAACACCAGCTGGATCTCATGTGATTCAAAGAAGACTCATAAGGGATGAACAGAACATGTGGGTTTTACCTAAATATATACCAGGTGTTATCTGTTGACAACTGAAGATAAGCATACACCAGTTGTAAACTGATGATAACTGAAGATGACAGACATAAGAACAGATATTGGATACTGCCCTTGGCCTGGCACGAGAACTGAAGACAAGACGAGACAGTAATAAAGACGGTCATAAGATTCATAAGAATCTCACGAGACACGCAGAGGTACACCACACCACACAGATATTATACATCAAACGTTTAGCATAACCATGTAAGTACTGGCTTATTTGCCGTGCTGACGATTCCACGCTAAACTGAGTTCGTAAGGCAATGTTCGTGGTTATACACATCTCAGGAGGGAGCAGCCTGCGCCTTGAAAAGAAGAGTACAGGGATGAACCTGTCCTGGAGGAGAGCGACACTGGAGGAGAACACCACAGGGTGTTGCCTGACTCTTGTAGGGTTGAGTGACACGATATGATAGTCACTTGGCACTCCAGAAGGTGAGGATCTCCTCTCGATAGCCTGTGGGGTCATCCACAGTGGCTGGCCAAACCCAGCCACTTCTCAAAGGTATTAAGTACAGAGAACAAGGAGATCCCTCCAGGGCTAAGGGGTTTATAGGTTGTTGTAAAGGAAGGTGTGGCACTTCGCCCAAGGCTAGGAGATTACTCGTATTATATCTGTCCCATTAACCCTGGGATACGGCGCTACTCTCAGCATCTCACCACACGCACCATATACTTATCCTGATAATGTTTGTTTTTGTTTCTCTGCCTTTCCCTCTCCTTCAATAACAGCTATGATCTTTCCGGTTCTGAAAGGCATTTTTTTCCATTTTCTCCAACTTATGTAAACGTCCATCTCGTCTCCTTAGTTCTTTATCTCTTATCATGGATCATTAAAGGCCTGGCCTCAGTGAGGACTTTCTTTATAAGTCGAACGTTGGGCACACAAGGAGAAATATCTGGGGGCACAACCCTGTATCTGGAGGTCGGAACCTGTATATGAGAGTTGTGACTTGTATATGAGAGCTGAGGTCTGGACCTGGGAGTCAGGACCTGTATCTAGGGTTTTGGACCTGGATTCTAGAAATAGATTGTGGATTAGGGAGAGAGAAAATGGATCAGGGAGAGAGGATCTGGATCTGGTTATGTGGATCTGAGCCAGGGAGAGAAAAAATGTGGACCAGGGAGTGAAGATATGAATCAAGGATCAAGGATGATGGATCAAGGGAGAACATTTAGATCCAGGAGAGAAGATCAACACCCAGGGGTGAGGAGCCACATCAACCAGGCAAGTACCTTAGTTGTCTCACTAAAAAAGATTCAGGATATTAAAGTTTAAAACGATGATCTGAAGACAATAACGACTTCTGATGATTTTATGAACGTTAGATCATGTACCAGATGGTTATCAGAGTGATTTCAACAAACCCAAAACTCGTGGGTGAAAATACGTAGATAAACAACAGCTGATTAAAGAGGAAGTAATCGTGTGTGTTCTTATACAACTCTGAGGTCCTTAAGTGTTTTGTTGTTCGCAGTTGGGCCCTGTTCGTCCTCCTCCTGCAGTTGTTTTCCCATTAAAAAAAAACAACATTATAAAAATAAGGGAAATAGATTTCACTGACTCGATACCTGACACAACCAGACCAATTCCCGCAAGGTTCGCAAGGCTAAAGAAAACCTCTCCTTGTTATTTAAGACGTCCCACAAGGCATTGCCTCAGGATTGGATTCTCTGCTTCTCGAGTAATTTGCTCAAGACGTTTCTTCTCTTTAGATTCGGTTATTTGTTCCATGCTGGTTCGTCTGTACCATCAGGTATGTGGTGAGAATTGGTTCCATGCTGGTTCGTCTGCACCATCAGGTATGTGGTGAGGATTGGTTTCTTTGTCTCCCGAGGTGTCTGTTGAAGATTGCCCTCTTGTGCTCCAAGTTATTTTCTTTCTTTTCCACATAGACGTATACCTCGAGGTGTCTGTCAACAAAACTGATTACATTATACCCCATACCATCTGTTCAGGACAAGTTTCTTGATCTCCAAGTTATATGTGCAAAACTTATATCTTATCTCCAATTAATCTGCATGGGAGAAGTTTCTTTTTTTCCTTGTTATCTGTTGAGAACTAGTTATCTGAGTATCATCTGTTCAGAACTTTTTTATCTATTTCCCTGTTATCTGTTTAAGGCTAGTATCTGTATCTCCCATTTATCTTTTCACAATACGTTTCTTTTAACTATGTTTAGTTTTGTATTTTACTTCCTTTACACCGATTATTATCATTTCCCCAGGATGATATACAACATTCCACATGAGTCCTGCCACTTTAGGAAACTTAAACTTTCTTGTTTATTTTTGTCTTGACTGTTGTAATTTCATTATCACCAGTGGCCTGTCTGCCGGGTCTTTATATCTTGTGACGTCTATATGTTTACGAGAGTCATTTGTTTCTGGTAGTCATTCTCCTCCGTCGGCCACTATAACGTCTAACTTTCTCAAGTTTTCACCTGTATGTTGTGATCACTTGATACAGTCTCCTCTGGTGACAGCCATCTGTCTGTTGCGGCTATTTCTATACCAGCCATATGTCTGTAGTGTTACTCAATCTACATATAGCAGTGGCCTGTCGCTGTGATGACCTGGCTGTAGCAGTGACCTGTGTCTAACTGTCATGTGTCTGTTGTGATGACCTGGCTGTAGCAGTGACCTCTCTATAACGGTTATACGTCTTTGGCAATGACGTGACTTGTTTACAATGACCTGTCATCACGTGACACACAAGGTCATGACATATGATCCTAAACCTGACGTCCTTTACTGAAGAGAATCCAGTATGACCCATAGGGTCAGTGGGGGTGATGGAGTCCCCAGGTTCTCCATCTTACTGATCCTAAAGGAATCATCAGGTGCTCTACCCACACCATCAGTTCCAGGATCTGTTTCTCACCTCCGCTCCCTGACACAGTAGCTACACACCCTCGTTCCCCAGGGAACCCACCTGACCACACTCCTGCAAGTGTCTTTACTCAGGGCACCTCCTCCTCCTCCTCCTCCTCCTCTTCCTCCTCTTCCTCCTCCTGCAGCAGCTTTCTCTAAACGTCAGTGTTGGCACTTCAGCATCGCTGACAGACTAACGTAGGAAGTCTCCCTTTTGATTCTCTTTGAGAACTTCAACGTCTCTCCCCTGGTGATACTTTTGTCTCTGCTGAGTGTGTAGCAGAGGTGGGGGTCGAAGCACAATGCACCTAAGGTACAAGCTTTCAGTGCCTGTCATATGCTGAGGCAAAGGCACTCAGAGGCTCTCAGATGTACCCAAGGATATACGCGGTCACTGGGAACAGTCAGAAGGATTAAGGGCTTTGAAAAGCAAGAAGAATTGTCTGGAATTGTATTAAACGTATGATAAAAAAACTCCCATTAATGTTAAGACTTGTCTTAAGCTGTTCCA
>JAUTXX010000046.1:675801-687395 GCA_032273605.1 Panulirus laevicauda
CATCACACACCCCTGCCGCAAACCTACATTCACTGAGAACCAATCACTTTCCTCTCTTCCTAAATGTACACATGCCTTACATCCTTGATAAGAACTTTTCACTGCTTCTAACAACTTGCCTCCCACACCAAATATTCTTAATACCTTCCACAGAGCATATATCATCCCTGGGGATAGGGGAGAAAGAATACTTCCTACGCATTCCCTGCGTGTTGTAGAAGGCGACTAAAAGGGAAGGGAGCAGGGGGCTGGAAATCCTCCCCTCATTTCTTTTTAACCTGTTAAGCTGTCTCCTTTAAAATAGTACCAATTCTCATTCTTTGCAATAGAGTTATCTATGTTAATGTGTTGAGCTAAAAACTGGTCTGCGTACTTCTGCCTTTAGTTGGGCTCCCCTAAGATGGTTATGGCTCTTTTAAAGACTATTGGAAAGTTAGTTATGGCTGCATAATGAGCCAGCACTTCATTGGTTGTCAATTTGCACTCCTCTGACCCAGGTAGCTGTCTTTTCTTTCTACCTCAACCACATGTGGACTACTGGCATGCAGTCCACAAACATACAATTTCTCCTTGTCATACTTAAGACTTGACAACACTTAACTAACACAACTCATTCTTCATAATTCTAGGTTTTCCGGTGATTCAGTCCAATGATAACATATCAACCCTGTATGCCGTATCATTCAATCAATTTTATTCTAAGAATGCCTCACTTTCCTTAATGTTCAAGCCCCAATATCCTAAAGCCTCCTTCATTCCATCCATCCATTTCCTTCTAGTCTTCCCCCCTCCACTTCTGACATACCAACAGTCTTTCTAGGCTCATCCTCTCCATTTGTCTGAAATATTTCTAACTTTTGTTCTACTGCATAAAGGTAAGAGTTATAAAAGTTACTGCAAAAATTACAGATGAATAAGCCTCCTTAGGATGGTTGGCAAGGTGAATAGCAGTACAGTGACTCATGTGAAAAAGATTAAATGAATCCACTGTTGGCAAAGATATAATTTACAAGGAAAAAGGGTATGCAGGTCAGATTTTCTTCATTTTGACAATAAACAAAGCTCTAGAGATAAAGTTGTATGCAGTAGCTATAGATTTAGAAATGTGATCTAATAAGTGAATAGAAAAACTCTCTATGAAGTCTTGACCATATGGTCCACATGGTATTCGAGAAAGACTTCTCAATGTTGTTAAAACTTTTTACGTTAGTAGTAGTAGTGCAAAAGTGAGAATAAAAAGTGGTATAAGTGACTAGTCTGAAATAAATGAGGGTCATCTTATTTCTACTTGAAGAAGCAGTCCTCATTTCTTATACATTCTTCAGTTAATTATCAAGAAGTGAAAAATTTTATACTTTTATGAAAGACATACCAATATGCAAAATTCTTCGGTAAAGGTTTCAACAACATTACTAATGGGTCCTTGTGATATGAGGTACAGAAAATGTGAGGAAGAATCTGTATGACCCACCCTGTTTTGAGTAAGGAAAATGACATACATGAGACGTGGAGCAAAATACAGGCACTGCAAACAATGCACATATGGGAAAAGCATACCGTTGTCAAAGAGGATATCCTTGTTTTTCTAGCCTTCCTCATGAAAGATGGAAGTGGCAAAGGATACATTCTAGCAAGCTATGAATGTGGGTAATGTACATGTAATATCAACAGACAGATATTGCATGAAATATATAGCTGCCAATACTCTGGGGAGAAGCACGGATTTTTTGTTGTTGTTGTTGTCCCTATTTCCTTTTGTGTGACATCAAAGATGAAGAGGATGTAATCTGATGTTCTACATTTTCTAGCCTCAGTTGCACTACAACCTTATACAGTTTTCTGACATTATAATATCAATATAATGCCAGGCTCAGTGGTACTTCCTACTTCTTTGTCTCTTCTGATGCCCTTCATCTCTTTCCTCACTTTTGTTCTTATCTTTGTATGGGGGTGCACCCAAGGTTTGAACATAAACTTTTTGAATGTAAATAGGCTACAATCTGCTACAATTATGATAGGGCAAAAGAAAAAAAATACATAGTGCTATAAACAGTTCAAATGTTTCCCCTGACTCTGTGATGTTTTAATATACAAAGATGCACTGTGAATAAAATGTTTGGTGAATGTATTCCTCATATCCCACCATTATCTGAGCACTGTTTTTGATCAGGTAAATACTGCATACAAGAATTTGCAGAATATATTAATAGAATATAGGTAATCTATAAGTATCTACACATACACAAAAGATTATAATGGAACAACTAAAAGCAATATCTTTATCTACTTCAAAGAACTATTAATGTTTATTTGGCTCATGCATTCTCAGCTGCCTGCAATCTATGTTCCCTTTACTTTCTTTTTTTTCAAAACGTGACTTTGATGCTGGGACAAGGGTATATGAGGGAGTGTGGAAGGGGTATCTACAACATTAGCAAGTCAAGATGTACAGAAAAAGCAATCAAATGAAATAAATATGGACATCTTTATTATCTCTAACATCATTCCTGTTAATCAAGATTGATTTAAGAGCTTACAGCCTCAAAATCATTCATCTATATCCTCAATTAAGGTGACAGGTATGGTCAGAGACATATTTCTGTAGTTATTCAACCCAAACAAAAAAAAAGTCCTAAAAGGCCATATATAACTTTCATTCTGCAGAATCACTTAAAATAAACATCTTTTATCAGCTTACTCAGTGAACCTGTGCATCTCTTTTTCAGTCCCCCTCCTCTAATTTCTTCACCTGAGCTGTCATATATATCTTTCAACATCTCATCTGCCATATGCTTTACGTGGTCACCCCAGTTCAATGAACTTTTATAAATGTGCTTTTCTTATACCACACCCCAGTTCAATGAACTTTCATAAATGTGCATTTCTTATACCACATTTCCTCCATAAACGTCCATTCATTACTCTCTCATTCCTCTTAAATCCTAATATACCACATTAAATATTGACCTCAGTTCATTCCATTCTTATAGTCTGCACCCATGAAAATTTAAATCTCATATCCTAATGTAAGAACATGAACAAGTATTCTATTATGCAATCTTTTAGTATACTTTGCAAACAACTTTTTCACACTCCCAGCTTACCAAAAATTGTCCTTAAGCACTTAAAACTACTTCACAACTTATCATTCTTTTTCATTCAAAGTGACATTAAAATGATAATGCCTATCTCTTTTTACCATAAATAGTAATTCTTGTTTACTTTTACCTTCAACATCTTACAAACACCACCACTTCAACTTTCTGACATGACAAAATTCTAAACAAATTAAACAACATATACGAAAAGATGCAACTGGACTCTGCCTGCTTGTAGTTACGAAATGAATAATAAGTCCCCTTTAGCAGAACTCTATCATCATCAATGGATGGCAAGAAGTACAATCTTATCAACAGCCTTCTTGCTCCACGAGTCCATTATTTCCTTGCATCAGGAACATATAAACTCACTCACTCACTCCACTCTCTTCCTGTTATGTATAAAGCTCCACTCTCTTCCTGTTATGTATATAGCATGGAAATGAAAGACCCCCATCCTCATTCCATGGTTAATAATGATAATAACAACAACAATAATGATAAATTTTTTTTTTCTAGTTTGCCATTTCCCACATTACGAGAAAGCATCAGGAACCGACAAAGTTTGCACACATCCACTCTCTTGTTGTGATGTTAATACACCAAAGCCACAGCTTCCTATCTACAACTAAGCCCAACAGACTTTTTTTTCAGTTTTCATTGCTCACTTTATTAATCCGACTTCAGATCTTTGACATCTCACTGCCTCCTAATACAACATCCCTTCAATTTGCTTATCCCTCGAATGCCTCCTACCCTCATGCATGTTCAGGTCCTCATAACTCACAGCCTCTTTTATTCCATCCTTCCATTTCTACCTAGGTCTCTCCCTCCACCATGCTCCCTCTACTTTTGAAATGCATTTCCTCACAGTCAGTCTTTCTTGACTTATCCTCTCCATATGTTCAAGTTACTTCAGCAGATCCAAATCAGCTCTGTCAATTTAAACCTCTTTCGTACATGGACATAGACGGATATACACAGACTACACAGACCCAAGGTCCAATCAACGTGGTCTGGCCTTAACAAGTGCTGAAAAGAGGAAAAAAAAATGCCCACAAGCATTTCACTTTCAACACATCTACCCTCTTCTGTCCCTTTTCTACTTAGGGCCAATAACTTGAACCTAAATGGCATCACTGAGCCATCATGCCATCAAACTCAACTTTGCCTTCACAGACAGTGAACCCTTTTTCCACACACCCTTACATGTACCCAGGAACTTTCCCCCTCCTCACCCACCCAATGATTCACTTCAGCTCTCTTAGTTCCATTCACTGCGAAGTCCACTTCCAGCTATCTCGGATACTTCATTTCCTCCAGGTTCTCTCCATTCAAACCAACCTGTTTCTTCTCTTTGCTAAACTTGCTTTTATTTACATCAACTTTTGTCACAGTCATAATCCAGCCATGTCTTGCAATTATCCCATCTCATGGAATGACCCATCCATTATGAAGGGAAACAATCATGGTTATATCACACAAACTTAATCAACTTTTACACTCTATCTATCGATCTATATCTCTGATGCCAAGGAAATAGTCTCCATTACTAGTAAACTTCAGTGATGCTTCTTAGCCTTCATGCCCCACCCTTAACAGGCCACTGGCATAGGGCAACTCTACCTCAATGTTTGCAAAGGCTCCTACCTCATGTCCCTACTGACTACTAATATTTAATGCTCCTAACAACTACTTCTTTTACAATTATCTTAAACAAAACACTTGTACTGTATCATACTTTCCCAGAAAGCCTACTTCTAAGAAAAATACACTTTACATTTTTACACATACCCAGTAGTCACACATTCCAAAAATCTTAACTGTTCACTTGGTTTTATGCCTTTCCAAAATCCTTGTTACATACACTTCTATTCTTCTAAAGCTTCTTTCAAAACTGTTCTAGGGAAAAACTAGATACAAACACCTTCCATATTCCAAATCTAAATGAGCTTCAAAAATTCTTTTACATAATCAGTCATAATTCCACCACCTCTCACACAAACTATGCTGTGAAAACTTATTCTTCTGTGTAACTTCCTGTGAAGGACAGGGTATATAGAAAGGATGAGTTCAAGTAAATGTTTAAGACTGTTCAAAGAGCAAGGTGAAATATAAGAGGAAGAGGGAGACCACAAGTGATGTAGAAGGACAGGGTGAGGTATTATGTGGCTCAGAGGACTATAAACATAAAGCAATCTTATAAATTAAGTTATGAAACAGATGCACTGAGGATACTAGCTTTACACTGCTCAGCTGATAGTGGGAACAATTAGGTACAGACATAGACTGAGATATTTCTAAAATACTCAATATATACTTATGGTTAACCAAACAATGAAAGATACATGCAAATATTACAGGAAGCACTACAATACATTTGCTAATGTAATTCTTCCTTCCTTTGAACTTTAATTGTTCTATACAGTTTCCATGTTTAAAGCATCCCAGTAAATTAATGAATGGTTGCATAATCAGGCCATTACTTAAACACATGTCCTGTGTTACTTGATATGAGAACTTGAGACTTTAAACATAACATAATATCAATACAGAGGTATCATCTCACACATCTACACAGTTAACATTCAACCACGTGTCCATCACTCACCTCACCAGGTCGTGATCGCTTGAAACTTGACCCATGATGGGGGGCAGCGGGGTGACCTGAGCTACTGTAAGAGGCAGGGGCACCCATGTCATCAACTGGTCCTGATCCACGACCTGCATTACCTGATCTCAGTCCTCCTCTCCCTTCTCCCTTCCTGACTCCAGCTCTATGAGAGCGATGGAGACTGAGGGTTGAGGCCGAGAGGCTTTGAGTTCGTCGAACTCTGGTTGACCTCTTAGGTTCTGAGATTTCCTCAGGTTCGGTATCAGGACATGGGTCATGCCTAAGGTCGTAGATCAGGTCTCCAGCATCTGGATCGCCACTAGAGTAGCCCGAGGTCAGGTCATCCGCAGAAAGAACGCGACTGAAACACAGACAGTGCACCAGACTCCCACATGCACACTACCAACGTACACAGTGCAATGCAAATTAGGAAAACAAGATAAAACTTTAAATAAAATAAAGAGTAATGAAAGAGAATGCACACTTCAAGTGTCATGCCAAGGATCTAATAAAGAAAAAAAAGGGAAACTTCATCTTTTAATTAAAATAAAGTTGATTAAAAAAGACGAATCAGAGGTGCAGCATACAAAGGGGACACATGCCATAAAAAAAATAATGAAATGAAAAGAATATATGCAATTCAAATAAATACTATGATTTCAAATTATAATCAAATCTAACTACCATTAAATTTTCATATTTCAGTATAAACTGTGTAGAGGAGATAATGCTATGGCAAACTGGAAGGTGCATCAGGAAACTATGGTGCTCTTCTAGTGAAAGGCAACTGTGTAATTGAATAGGAAAAAAGAGACAGGGACCGGAAGCATATATCTGAAAGTAATTATTGAAGATTCACATCTTTAATTTAAAATATTTACATGTCTACAGCCATGATATGGCAAAATCAACTCAAAAAATGAAAGGTAACATTTATATATCTTTTTTTAATTACATGATACATTTCAAAACAGATGCATGTGACAGGTAAACTCATATATAGATAACTTATTAAATAAAAACAAATTACTACTGGGAGCAGCATACTGTCTGATTTGCAGTCTGCATAAAAAGAGCCCAAGCTTAGACTGCACTCAGAAAGTTCCTCTTAGTCCTCATCAGTGAGGATTATTTACCATCAAAGAAAAGTCTGGTTTACAGTATCACTTAATTAGGTCCTATTGCAAATATGATATGAACTAATATATCTTGAGACCAATGAAACTAGCATGTGACTGTATCCAGGACATCTGCATAGTTTCATAAATCCAAGCTTGATCTCTATTCAGAGCATCCTATGATGGTAACTGAAGAAGAACTTCTTAAAAGCAGTGCAAGTTTAAGGCGTCAAAGTTGATGGAATAACCAAAACCTGGGGATACTTCCAGGGCAATGCTATGCTGGCATGAAAATACAAACTGATGTTTTATTGTAGTTAAAAGCAAATAAACCCATAAGAAGCTGAATAAATTTTGTGCAACCAGTGCTTCAAACCTTAAGTGCAATAACATCCAATTATTTTCTTTAATTTTGGAAGTGATCGTAGAAGAACCTACACCCCCAGAATCCCACAGCATAAAACATATGTAACAGTAAAATTATCATAATAAACACATAATGCAAGTGAAATCTTTTTAAACAAAAGAAAACTTAAGCTTCTTCGATTCAAAAAATCATTATAAAAGAAATCTACTTGGAGGGGCCTGAGTACTACCTTATGTCTCAACAAATGTCATGTTATAGATGTTGACCATTGTGTATCTCTCTAACTTGCAATGTCTCCCTAGAGCAGTGGTCAATAAGAGCAATCTATTATGAAAACAAGATATCAATTGCTTCCTGCTGTTCAAAAGACTAGCATTTCACTCTCATGCCATCTGACATAATGAGGCACAGCTATCCAGATGCTCTCTCACTCACTTGTATAATGCACAGAAACTGAGAGATCTGAAAAGGGGCAACTTTCAGAAATCCAGATAGCAATCAGCAACTGTAATTTTGTTGAAGAAGTTATTACCTTACCATTAACCAGGGATGAAGCACTCTTCATTCCTGATGGTCCCCTTGGAGACAAATACAAATAGCCTTTCTGCTGAGCAGTGGATAAACAAGAACAATTACTCCAAACAGAATATGATGACAAAGAAACTATAAAGAACTTTTCTTTTTCAAAGAAAACTGAAGGTGTGAAGGCCAAGTTCTATAAAGTTACAATCATAGTCAATTTGCAAGCATTCCTAAAAAAAGAAAAAAAAAAAAATCCTAGTTTGGTGCAGGAAAATAATTTTCTTTAATTAATTATCAGCAAATGTTTAAAACAAGCTATCTACAATGTTTGTCCACATTGGCTGAAAATACACAACCAGATACAACAAATCCTCGCATGAAAAGGCCCTAACAGGATGCAACAGATCCTCGCCTGAAAAGATCTTCACCTAAAATGACAATTTGTCTAAAAACCTTTGAATGTACATAAGTAAGGAAATACATAGCTTGCAAAGGTATTGATACCAGGTGCTATCATTCAAGGTTTTTCCATACACTGATCTATCTAAGTGTAGGTGCAAACGAGGCCTTTACGAGGTCTGCGCCCACTTGTTATGTAAAAATTTGTGATGTGACACTCATACAAAATAACATACATTGGTAAAGAAAACCCCTGGTAATCACATTAATCTGTAACAAACACACTTCCAAAACTACCCCAGATCTCTCAAAGTATACCTGACAATGCTCTTGGTGTACCTCATATGTCTGAACTCGTAGCAGCAATCATTTAAAGGGCCTGTAGCACGTCTCATCAGGTCAAGCTGCATATGAAATATTTAGCATATTAGGCATCATTGGAATCTGCAAGTTTTTGTTGTTATGCCATGAGTGAAAAGTCACTTTGACAAGGTTGTTTCATCTGAGCACAATCTTGCTGAAGAACTTCTCACTTCAAAGGAATCCATTCTTTCTCTGCTACTAATTGTACCATAGCTTCAGACTGAAGAAACCCCTATGGTAGCAGTCCTAGGAATATGATAATAATATTTTTCTTTTTTCTAGAATTTTTTTTAACCAATTGTAACAACAAACTTAAGAGAATTATTTTTTGAGTATTTATGAATCGCCCAAACACAGAGTGTACAGTGGAGTTAGAAATGCTGCAGTCTAAGGCTTGTGGCCTGATTATCTCGGACTTCATTCCTAGCAATGGACACAAACTTGAGATAAAAATTTTACTGTGAATGAGGAAAAAACTTCATCTTCAACAAGACTGCTGACATATGGAATGATTTACTAAAAAGAGTAAAGACCACAACTCCACAGATATACTGAAAAATATACTTCACAACTACTTCGCTTCAAGTTAATGAATGATATTATTTGTGCCTCCATAATAGGTATATCTCCCTTAGACATCTGTCTGCTTTTCAACCATGGCACTAAGTTCTACTCTTCTGACCTCTCTTACTATCCCAAATAGCCTCAAGAGGATCAAATTGGTCTGTCTTTATTTGCTTTGTTTTGTATTCCAATCTAATTCAGCAAAAGGGAAGAGTTTGTGACTGGTTCCACCTCACATTGTCAGTAATCCAAGAAAGATGGGTTGTATGAACAGCAGGATGTAAACAATTATCTGCTTGTGAGCACTATTACTCTATTTTTCAATACCTTTCTGTTCTAAGGAACAATTAATTAGAGCAGATCCTACCCAATGGGCAACATTAAAGATCAAAAAGCAATTAGAGAAGCAAATATGTGACTTGTAACTGTAGATGCAATGAAATAATCCAAAACTACAGTTATTTATCATTAGGAGTTTGGTAGAGTTTCATCAAAAATACTATTTTCAAGGAAAAAATAAATTTCTTTTAAAGTGAACTTAATCCTTAAATAACTAATGTCATAAAGGTGCATAGTCTACAATGACATTCATAAACTATGCTTTAAAAATTATCGTCATTATGAAATGACAAACAAATCTAAAACCACCTAAGCACTTTTTGATGAATGCGAATAAGAGGACAATGTTCTTCCCCTTTCAGATAATCATATAAAACTCTGTATTCTTCAAGACATTCACTGTTTGCTGTGACCTTTGCTTCCTTACTATGTGTATAAATGAAATACTTGTAACATGAATCAAGTCTAAGACCCATAAAGGCTTCAGATTCATAAAAGAAACCCCAAAATCTACATAAGTCAGATAAATGTACTACGCATGAAGTTCTACACAAATACTTCATTAATTTCTTCTAACTTTAGAGGATGAAAAATTATATGTATTCATACATTGGATAAAGTATAATGCATTTAATCAAATTTAACAATACACCTCATACTGTTTGAGATACTTTGACAGCATCCCAGGAAAGCAGCTACTGAGAATAGAATACAGGATCACATTGATGAGGTGACCATGATCGAGCAAACCATGAATAATGTTTACTGAAAGACATAACACTCTTGAAAATGTCTTAACCTGCAGATCTTTAAATAGCAACCAACTTACTGCAGATTTGAGAAAACAGAAGTGTGCCATAAGAAATTCTTCCTATCTATAAACTAAGCAAGTCTTTTTATACTTCAAGGTGAAAATCCTAAGCAATTACAGCTATATTTTATCTACCTACCTAAATAAATTGGCTCCCATTTACATGGGGTAGATAAAAAGAAACATGCACCTTTTTTGGGAACATAATTTGAAGACCAGGGGAACCCAGCCCCAATCCTGCATGCTGGCAAAAGGGTAGACACCCAATTTTTTTGGGCAGAATCTTTCCTGGCTATCTTTAACAGCTAGTTATCTTCTTATAATTATTTCATGCAATCTAAAGAGGGTCATGCTGCAAAACCAATAATCATTTTCATATTAACTTGGCTGCTTTATTTACTTTTTCTAACTACACAATGAAAGTCTATGTCCTACTAAAACCACATTCTACATTGGTTGCTAGCCATAACTTGCTATTAAACATAATTTCTAATGAAATACACAGTACATTGCATGACTTCAGATTCTAGTATGTTTCAATATTGCATCCTAAAGAAAGTTATATCAAAATAGAGAAAAATGGAACAAGGATACAAAGCAACTGGATCTTACAAGATTTTACATGAGAGGTAAGGTAAAAGAACAATCAATCCGGCCTATTCTGGAGATAAATACTTTGAACTTGCAATTGCTTGACTTATTATATTCTAAATATGCTACAAATATGCAAACTACTATGAGAAGCTTACTGGCCTCTCTATTCCATACTATGTATTAACTCCCAATTAATTTTGCAATTCTATGAACAGTATCTAATGACTCATTAAAGTATACATACCTGGCAGTGTCTTGAGTGCGTGGGGACCGTCTACGCTGGATGGTTTCATCTGGGACATCCTGGTAGTAAACATCTGACACATCAGCTGACCTTGTCTTGTTAGAGCGGACAACACGACTCGCTGATGATCCCCGAGGTTTATAAGCAGCATCACTCTCAGCACGAGTACGTGGTTCTGCCTCATATGATCCTGAAAGGTTATATGAATAGGAAGATAACATATCTAAGAATTTTCAAGACCTATTTAAGTATCAACTAAGTTATGCTGAAATTTGTGTGACTATGTTTTCAGGAACTTCACAAACGTGCAGATGCATACACTCCTATGTACTTTCCGGAATGTGACTAGTTTTTTTACACTGACAAAGAACTTATCTAGGTCTGTTTTTTTAGCACTCAGTTATACTTTAACATTTTGAAAGTGCTGCTATATACAATAACAACAGCTTGCCATTCACAGCAAATATGTTCTACAACTCCATGCTGGTTTAGAATTCTACCTGTACACTTCAAACCTTGACTCAATGTTGCCTTCGGTCAGACACTGCCTGCGATGTTTCA
>JAUTXX010000046.1:687495-701759 GCA_032273605.1 Panulirus laevicauda
GGTTCAATCCATTGACAGCACGTCGACCCCGGTATACCACATCGTTCCAATTCACTCTATTCCTTGCACGCCTTTCATCCTCCTGCATATTCAGGCCCCGATCACTCAAAATCACTCCTAATCTCATTCAACACTTTCCAGAAGAGCTTATTACTGTCTTACCTTCTGATAAAAGTTTTCTTTAGAGAGCCTCAATTTGTTACATTTAACTAATTTTCACTCCTTTATTCAGCTTCCTTAGCCTTCATGCATCAATATTTTCTGCCAAATTTAGCCTCTCCATGCTTTTTCCCTCCATCAACTTTCTCAAATCTTCATTCCACCACTTATATATAACCTCCTCAAACTTTACTGCCAGCTTCCAGTAAGGCAGTCTAACAGCCTCCACATCATCCTTTATATTCCTAGATCCTCTCAGCTTATCCTCCAATTTATCCTGGAAAGGGTGCTTTACCCATTCATTTCTTAAGATTATAACTCTCGTTTCTTAATTCCTACTTCTCATCTTATACCACGTAAAGATACATACCTACATATTACTACCGTATGATATGCAAACCCCTCCTTAATCGCACATTGCCTATCCATTACTTCTTAAACACAAAATCATATGCTCTTGTCTACCTTGTGTCTGTACCATTTGTATTCATGAACGTGTTATTGCAACACTCATGTCTGCAGATGCACTGAATGATTATGTACCTGGGACCTCATACTCAACTCCATTCCTCTCTCAGACCCTGATCCAATCACTTAAGTTGCCAATCATCAGTTTCTCACCCCATTTCTCTTTGAAGTTTTCTTCAGAATCACCCTTCTTTGGTCATTAATACATACTTACAAAGCCAGTACATTAGTTGGTACTCATGAAGCCAGTACAGTCGTTTTTACCCTCTCAAAACTGATTTTTTCTATTAATATTGCAATGACATTTGCAATAAAACATCTTTTCAAATACTGTACACAGCAAGCTGAATTTTCATCTTGCCTGTAAGAGGAATTACAGCTCCTATTACTCTTTAATCAGATTATGCAGGAATACCAGATCTGGACATCTGTTAACAGAGAAAAAACTAAGTTGCTGGTAGTAACCTACATGCTACAGTACTTGGGATTTTTCTCAAAGATAGATTTATCTTTCATTTCAAAAATATTGGCGGTGACCTATTTAATTGTGGAAGGACTGCTAAAACTTAATATCCTGGAAAAAAATTTACAATAAACAAAAGGAATACGTACCTGGAGCGAGACCTGGATCTAGATCTAGACTTAGACCTCTCTGACCCAGATCTTGATCTAGAACGTGACCCAGACTTGGAGCGAGATTTTGACTTAGAGTGACGTTTCTTGCTGTGACCACCACTCCTAAGAGGTAAATACGTGAAATTAAAATATCAGCCTGTAATCACCTTTGTGATTTCAAAGTAAAACAAAAATAAAAAAATAAATCCTAATCAGTATCAGTAAGAAAAAAAGAAACCCTGCTGCAATTGATATCATAATTTAAATGAA
Organism: Panulirus laevicauda; assembly: GCA_032273605.1. Classification (NCBI taxonomy): domain Eukaryota; kingdom Metazoa; phylum Arthropoda; class Malacostraca; order Decapoda; family Palinuridae; genus Panulirus; species Panulirus laevicauda. Next base: position 689,008 of record JAUTXX010000046.1, read on the forward strand.
AAACATTGAAATAAACCATATACTCATGATGAACGAAATCACTCAAGGCAACAATTCTGCACTTTTAAACAAAAGTTCATGATGCATTTCTTAAGAAAATTCCCCATTACAAAAAGATGAAAGGCAAAAGAGTGATATGCACACACTCCCATTACACTACATTCCCAAGACATAAATATTATTATAAAAAAAATCCAAACGTGAAATTACAAACACAAAGATATAATAGGTTTTGAGGAAAGAGTGCCTGCATTATGCAAAAAGAATTGCACCTTTTGTTAACATTTACCATCTACTCTCTTCTTACACATACATTAATATACTCCAGCTGGAAATAGCAATGATTCACAACTCATGTCCCCTTAACATATGTAAACCTGACCCTAACTCTAAGACTAATAAAATATTTCTTAAATCATCCTGTTTGGTTTCTTTCTGCTTGTTGGTTGGTCACCATATCCCACAGCAGTGCTCCAATTTGCTTCTGTATACACTGAACATTTTCATCATTAGTTCTCTGTCTCTTGCAGTTAAAGTTTTCTTTATCCTACTACCCAGAACTTCCAGTTTTACTAAGTATCCGTGTCAAGTTGTTGTTCGTTATTATAAATTTATGATAAACTAACATGCTTAAAATCATATTTGTTGAATTCATAAAGTTCACCTCAGCTTACTTGATTGTATCTATATCATGGTATCTATCTTTGATCATCTTATGATCAGTCAATTGCTCCCTCTGATGACATCAGCAAAGCATAAGACTAATTTCTTTAACTCTGATGTCTAATTATGATGGTATCCCCAGTAGAACATCATTAGACATGCTTCCACTTGCTTCTACTTTGAATTTAATGTTTGCTAAAAATTCTGTGATCCATCTCCCATTCTTACACGATGGATTATTATCTTTTGCTACCTTTTCTTGTAAAATGCCTTAACAAAATTAAGAAAAATTGTCTATTCTCTTACTCTGCTCTAAGGTTTCATGCATGTTATTGTGGTATGAGAGGGAAAGAATACATATACAAATGTAAGTTCCTGACTTAGGAGCCATGCAACCAAAATTGTATGAATATGTTTAAATATAACTCGTGCATGCACGCAGCATAAACATCATATGATAATCATACTTGAAAAGTAAAAGAATTACAAACCTTGAACGGGAGCGACTATGGGAACGGGAGTGAGAGCGCGACCTGCTGGCAAAAGAGGTAAGTCTGATATAAAATAGACAATACAAGAGCAATCAAAACACTTATCCTACAAACATGAAGCCTTCAGCTGATAACTATACGAATCTAAAACATGAATATTTCTGATCAATCATGAGTTGTTAGACTAAACTATTCTGGAGCTTTTATTTGGCTACTTTTAATCCTATGCTATGGCAAACACACAAAATTATCTGAACACAGACCAAGCATAGAAAATACCATACCTGGAACGGGAACGAGACCGTGACCGAGATCTGGATCGTGAAGATGACCTCGACCTTGACCTGCGAGATCGTCGAGAACTTCGCGACTTGGATTCATCCACTAGGCGAATACGTCGTCCATGTAAATCCTTCCCATCCAACCTGTGCAGAGCATTCTTCATGTCTGCATAGGTGGCAAACTCTACCACACTGTTGGAAATATTTAATCATTTATTTATCACACTTTGTCGCTGTCTCCCGCGTTAGCGAGGTAGCACAGGGAAACAGACAAAAGAATGGCCTAACCCACTCACATACACATGTATATACATAAATGCCCACACACGCACATATACATATCTATACATTTCAAATATACATACACAGACATATATATATAAAAACACCTGTACATATTCATACATGCTGCCTTTGTCCATTCCTGCCACCTCCCCACCACACATGAAATGACAACCCCTTGCCCTGCGTGCGCACAAGGTAGTGCTAGGAAAGGACAAAACAGTCCACATTCGTCCACACTCAGTCTCTAGCTGTCATGTGTAATGCACCGAAAACATAGCTCCCTTTCCACATCCAGGCCCCACAAAACCTTCCATGGTTTACCCCAGACGTTTCACATGCCCTGGTTCAATCCATTGGCAGCATGTTGACCCTGGTATACCACATCGTTCCAATTCACTCTATTCCTTGCACACCTCTCACCCACCTATATTGAACATTCAGGCCCCGATCGCTCAAAATCTTTTTCACTCCATCCCTCCACCTCCAATTTGGTCTCCCACTTCTCGTTCCCCTCCACCTCTGACAAATATATCCTCTTTGTCAACCTTTCCTCACTCATTCTCTCCATGCTACCAAACCATTTCAATACACCCTTTTCTGCTCTCTCAACCAAACTTTTTATTACCACACACCTCTCTTACCCTTTCATTACTTACTTGATCAAACCACCTCACACCACATTTTATCTTCAAACACCTCCTTTCAACAAAACCCTCCTCTGCACAATCCTATATATCGCCCATGCTTCACAACCACATAACATTGTTGGAACCACTATTCCTTCAAACACACCCATTTTTGCTTTCCGAGATAACGTTCTTGCCTTCCATACATTCAACGCTCCCAGAACCTTCGCTCCTCCCCCACCCTGTGACTCACTTCCGTTTCCATGGTTCCATCCGCTGCCAAGTCCACTCCCAGATATCTAAAACACTTCACTTCCTCCATTTTTTTCTCCATTCAAACTTGCCTCCCAATTTACTTGTCCCACACTTCACCAAACTCGGTAACCCTACTGAAACTAATAACCTTGCCCTTATTCACATTTACTCTCAGCTTTCTTCTTTCACACACTTCACCTAACTTAGTCACTTGGAAATATATATTCATCATATCAAATACATTAGTACACTGGCTGTAGCTACCAACCAACCAATTAAGTGACACTGGCACAGACATTAAGGGGAGCGAGAGAGAGAATCACACCAATACTAATATGTTGATAAGAAAATAAGTGGTTAGCAAAATACCATTCAATAAGAATACATGTGAATAGAATCTTAAACAATGATAATGAAGCTTAATGGAACTGTTACACAGTAAAACAGGAACCGAGTACAATAAAAGGAAACGAAGGAAAGCATATGGAGTACACTATATTAAGAAAGAGTGTCAGGTGGAAAAGATAAAAAAAATATATTTCACACAAGCATGCATGTGTGCACATATAATGTGGATGTACTCCAAATCATAAGAGTATCTTCTGCCAAAATCAAATATTTATGATTCTGCTTGCTGACACAATGCAGGATGCATCCTAGCAACCCAAACACTTTACAGGCCCTTTTCACAATATCACCTCGTCCACACAGCCAAAACCGCTCACATTTCCATAATTTGTTAATTAACTGATATCATATGCACTGTCTGCATACCATATATCTATGTTTTAGATGTTTTCGTTAATGTATGCTGAGTACTCTGCAGCAGAAATAAGGAAATCCAATGACAATACACATTGTAAGTGAAGAGTGTGAATGAGATGCATGCTTAGCCTTACAAAGTACTGTAATACTTGCCAAATAATCTACTAATAAATGTTTTTATACTGCACATATACTGTCGATGAAAGCAAGATGAGTGCAATACCAATACAAAATACATTTGTTTCTCTGCTCAAGTTTAATCAAGTGTATATCTTCAAAACTCATTAGTATAAAGTATCAAACGTTCTGTTATATATCATATGTGATTTATGCCAAAGTACAAGTAAAAACTGCATGATTGTATTGTCGAGTTTGCTTTTCTAGATATCAATATAATTAACAAACATTAAATTCTAATTAAGGTACTGCATAGAAACATTATTTGGTGTAATACAAAATTATTCTTTTTTAAAACAGTAATGCTTTTTGAACACGTATGAAAAATTTTAATTTTTGGATAATTTCTATATTGTTAATTGAGGAATCCAAAAATGATCATTTTGCTATGTATATTTTTCATAAGAATAATGATTTTGACATAAGGATATGACAGAAATAATACTACCCACGTATTCCATGTCATAGATGGCAACCAAATGGGGCAGGATCCCTGGAGGTAGGGCTGAAAGAACATCTCAAATATCACTGCATTTTGTTGAGGACAGCCAAAGGGGACAGAAAGAAGGTTGGAGACCCTTCCTTGTATTCTTAATTTCTGAAAACTGGAACAGAGGAAGGAGCCAAGAGAAAAGCACTTAACCTCAATGAAGATTCAGATGTATGAAAGTAAAAAAAAAAAATAATAAAAAAGGCATTATACTTGGGAAAAGAAACCTGGATGATGCTCCAGCTGGGAGAGAGAGAGAGAGAGAGAGAGAGAGAGAGAGAGAATGCAAAAGAGACCAGAATGGTTTGACAATACATTAAGGGTAAAGTTGGAGGTTAATGTATGGGCATGAGCTTAAATAAAAAGAAGTGAATGTTGGAAATGAAAATGTCTGAAGACAATATATGAAATAATTGGGCAAAAGAGAAGTTTGACAATAAGTAGGAGCATTGTAAAAGACAACTGAAAGAGACGTACTAAAAGAGCTTGGACATTTAGAGGATGAGTGGAAAAAACAAATTATATATTTCCTTTATTCCCATCTACAATTTTCAGCCAAATCAACATTTGGAGAGGATGGATGAGTGATGAGAAAAAGAATCCTCATATTCTCTTTATACAAAGCTGTTTGCCATTTCCAGCCATATCAAATTTGGAAAAAAAAAATTAATAACTAAAATAGCCACCAATCGATCAGAATCTTATAAAGGTTTCACATCACACTACCAGATGTACATGAAGGTGTCTCCATTTACAAAATAAGAAAATAAGAAGTGAAGATTGATGAGCATTCATGCCATCTAACAAGATTCAACAAAAGGGGTTTCAAAACAAAGTTTAATGATACAAAATGGACAATATGATAAAAGAATTTCAATGATATACCTAATCTAACAACTTCAAAAAATAGACAACCAAAATTGTTGACTATCTTAGGACAACTGTGGGTGCAAACAAATGTAAAACCAAACTATATGCCCTCCTGATAGTACGGGATGGCATAACTGTCACTGTTGTTCAAACCTTAAGGGATTTATGATGAAGCATATTAGGAACAGTTAGCATACATCATTACAGGAATGATGATTAGAATGCAAAGATCAAAAGAGAAAGGAAAAGCATGGGGACTGCATTAACTTATAAAGGAACCTATTCAGATATTAATGTTTGTCTGAAACATGGGTGATGAAATCGAACCCGAGCCAGTGTAAATCAACAAGGAACGAAGAGTGAAATAAGGCCTCAAAATGATTATCATCTAGCAGAAACAAGCTTTTGTATTCTGTGTCCGTGAAGGACTTTGGAGTCAATACCACCTCTACCCTGTAGCCAAAATCCCAGATTAGGAAAACAGTAGAGACAACCCATCACCATGTAAATACTAAAACTTCCAAGTACACAGATAAGGAAAATAGTAAAGGAGACAACCCATCACCAGGCAAATACTAGAACTTTCAAGTCCACAGATAAGATTTTCAGTACAACACAAATAGCCTGCAAAAGGCCAAAACAGAGTAAGTTCCTCAAGTTTGGTCACAGCACTAAAGGTTGGTTAATAAAGGATAGCAAAAATTATGGCACCAAAATTAAGAGAGTTCAGATCCAAGGAGAGGCTTGAATGGTTAAGTTTGTCCATCCTGAAAGAGAAGAGTGAGGGGTGACCCAATTATAAACTTTCAGTTTCAAAAAGAAATCAGATAAAGAGCGAACAATTCTTTGATATATGTAAGGACAGAGCAATCACAAAATGTACTATAAAATTAAACAGTAACTTGCTAAAAAAAGAAATAAAGATGCACTTAAATAATAGTAGAGGATGAGCAGTAAAAGATGAATGAGGGCATAGTTAATGCTGAAAGCAGAAAAGTATTTAAAAAGTTATATAAGAGATTGTTAACATGATGGGACCCCAACAGTTAAAACAATTAGTTACAAATGGCCAATTACTAACCCTTCATTTCTCCTGTACTTGTGAGCATCTGCATAAGTAACCTCACCGGCTTGTCGCATAAAATCCTTGAGATCCTGTAGAGAAACCAAAGCATTAAACCTCCAAAGTTTATGATCAGCTTGGCATGTAGTAACAAAACATATTAATGATTCTAAAATCTTCTCCTCCCTGACCATGCTTAGGTCCTCCAAGGAAGCCTAGAAGAGTAATGGTTGTTACATCCTCTGGATGCACTCTCAGGATACAAAGGTGAACATCGTTACCTTCACACCTTCATCCTCCTTAAAAGGGAAACTGTGTGTTACTGTAGATATATTATAGTATCTCTGCCCATATCAGCCTATCACTATATTACTTATGATTATTATGTTTTGTTTTACACTAACACAAGTAAGCCATGACAACAGACAAATTGGTTAAAAACTATGGAGAACTGCATTGATAAAGGCATAGAGAAAAATTAAGAAATTCGCGTATCAGGCATTTATTGCTCTATCTTAATTATAAATATGGGCTTCACATGTCTCCTATACCTCTAAGCCAAACAGTGTTGACCCACTGAGCCTGTCAGACTTGACCTCAGCGGGCCCCTGCAGCGTGTAAACCCGGCCAGCCACTTGGGACAAGGTGACCGAAAGCCTGTGACGGAAGCCCCACTTCACGCCACGCCTAGCACGGACCCTGCAAGTGGTCTGGGGGGGAGGGGGAGGGGAGGCTGGGCAGCAGATGTCTCCGCTCCAGCCCAACACGTGGTGTCCTCACACCCATGGATACGTCGCAGGAAAAATGTCCCACGTCCTCGTCCCCCACTTTCGTCCATACGTTCCACCCGGGCCCAAGGTAGGCCCAGTCCAGATGGTACCCTCGCCTCGCAAGACGGAACCCCACGTCTCGCCAGAACGACCGGCCCATTACGACGCTCCTCGTCCTTGCTTGCGCGACCGTGCGCGTCCCTCCTCCTCTCCCATGCCTCAAGTTATTTCTCCTGCCTTCTCTTATGGTGTCTTCAAAAAGACATCGGCAGAGAGTTAGGGTCTGTTTTAACAATGAAACTGCAACTCTGCTACTTGCTACACTTTCAAGTACCATGAAGAGAAAAGGACATCCTTTTTATTTGGTTTTAGTTCCCAGTCATAACAATGAAGATTACCCCAACCCCAAGGATACTAATGAAGGTTACCCCAATCCCCAGGGACATTAATGAAGGTTACCCAAGCCCCATCAAAATTTAGCAAGTAAATTAACTATCCTCACAACTGACTCATGGCCCACCAACTATCCTTTTCCATCCTAATACTTACCCTTTTTTTTCAGTTTTACTTATATTTAATTCTTCCTTTTAATCAAACAGCTCTTACCAGACTGTACATACAGTAGTTTCATACTGTATTTCAGTCTTAAAAGCATTCATGTTAACTACAATTGCTTTACTAGTAATAAAATCCCTAATACACTATACATTCTGCTTCACTGTAGGAGGTGCTTAAAACTTAGGCTAGTTTGTTACTATTATCAAGGATTCCCCACCTAACTTGAAAGACCAGGAAGTTTATGACAATACCCACATCTAAAATAAATCACAGACAAATCCCACTTAAGATGGAATGTAACCCAATATGGAATTTGGAAACAAAAGCTCTACGTCATTCTAAAAGATACCCAGATGAATTCTATTATCAAATATTCCTGTCTATCTTAGGATAGGGTCTCAGTCCCAACTATAAAAATATATCAGGGCTTAAAGTACGAGGAACGAGGTCATTCAGTTATTTCAACTTAACCCTATAAAACAAATATAGATTAAAACTTTAAAATACAAAAGCAAATATAACAATTAATAGTAATGGAGCATATTTCATGAATTTCACAAAACGGTAACAAAACAAAATTGCAAATTAAGAGGGAATCACTCTTACCTGCCAAGAAACTCTACTTGAGAGGTTCTCAACTGTAAGACGGTAATCTGTACGGGCAGCCATGCCAAATCGACTGGAAGGAAAAATATGGGGATGCACTAAGTAATCTGCATTTGTGTAAAATGTTCAATGAACTTATAAATACTACTAAAATTTTTCTTAAAAGTTCCCCTAATTCATCACCATTACCTTGATTAACCAGTTGGCTACATTCAACTCAACCACCTGTACCATAACAAATTAGCACAATTTCTAAACTCATACCTATCAACTCTAAGTCCACAGTGATTGAAGAGGAGGTACTTATAAAGAATGTCAGAAAATATTAGGCTATCAAGTAAATTTTTTTTTAAAAACCTGCAAATTATGACATTTGCTATTATTCTAATTCATCATCATTTTGTCACTGTCAATCACTTTGTTAAGATCTTAAGTGCCACTATAAATCTAGTGGCATTTTGAACTTGAACAAGTCCTTTTCACATATTTTCGTCCCAGATTTTCTGAGAATCTCTACTATATTAAACATTTTTAGTATATCATATGTAGAGTAACAAGAGTACAATGACACACAAACTTATACATGACAGTAAGGATAAAATGTAACTCGACGTAGCAACAAAAGACTTTACTCTTATCATGTCAAATGCAGCAAAACCCGGGCTCCCTATCCACAGGAAAGCACCAAAGACCTTTCTGTGGTTATCCTAAGCATAATCCACATATAAGATTGAAAATCTTAACCAATCAATCAACAAGTCAACACTTTTCTGAAGAAATTCAACTACAATACCATACTTAGTTCATCTATTCTCTTTTCACCAAACCTCTTGCCATGACTCACTTTGCATACCTCCCTGAACTATACAACTCACATCTGCAACTCTACCATCAAACACAATCAATGATTCTTAACAAGTACTCACTTCATTTCCCCTTCACCTAACTCACATCTGCAACTCTACCATCAAACACAATCAATGATTCTTAACAAGTACTCACTTCATTTCCCCTTCACCTCCTCTGCACTGCCTGTTACCACTTTGCTATTTGCCCATTCACCAACTGACCCATGTCTTTTTTTTTTCTCTCACACTGTTAAGCACTTTCCACATTTTTGTATTCTACCTAAAGCTTGCAAATACTCACCCAAACCAATTTCCATTTTCAGCTAACAAACCTTACTCTTGAGCTCCTGCTTCTTTCTATTCTACATCTCATATTTTGAACTACTTTCATTTAGGTAACTACCATAAACCTTTACCTCTCTCTAAACAAATCCATCATTCTACCACTAACTACTTTTTCTCACATGCCCACATACCACCTTCAATATGCATCATGCTTCTCATGCATGTCAGCCCTGCTTCCCTGAATATCTCCCATTCCTCATCCAATCACCTTGCTTCATCTAGTTTCACCTTTTGCTACTCTACACTTGATCTCTCCTGGTATCACTTCTCAAGCCTTTTTTCAAGACAATTTCACAACCCTATTCTTATCCATCTCATTTCCTCTTTTGCTGAAGCCTCTACAAATTTTCACCCTTGCTCATCAAGATAAATAAAAGACATCCTACCAGCTACCTCTCTAAGCACAATCATATCAATATCTCTGCATACTCAACATTTAGAAAGCAATCCAATAATGCCTGCTTTCCATCTTTCCTACTCATCCATGTATACTAATGTTCCTCTCATTAAACCAGGTATTTCTAATAATCAGTCTTTTTCAATACACTATTCCAGAAGCTGTTTACCATTTCCATTCACATCACTGAATATCATATCCTGAACTACCACATCAACTTTCGAACTTAAATCACTCGCCTCTAATACCCAAACTCTCAAATTAAAACTGCTGACACATACAATCTGCTCCTTCCAAAATAACTGCCTCTCTTTCTCATTCGCCCTGTGACCAGGTGCATAAGCACTAATAATCACACCAATAATGTAGTCTACCTTCATTCTTATTCATATATGGGCTAACTTTCTTACTCTTTTACATTCTCAAACAACAACAACCCACAGAAAAAGTGCTAAACTCTTTCTCAATCCCTTTCCTCTACCAACTCCTAACTTTTCCACTTATGACATTCCCACACCATTCTTCACCCTTAAACTTAAGCTTTGTTTCCCTCAAAGATAATACAGAGGTTATTTTCCTTAAATATACTACCTATCTCTCCCTTCTAATCTTGGATACATCCACACATTTAAACGCTACAACCAGAGCCTTTTTGAAGAGGATGAAAACTCCTAAAATGGCTAGTTCCATTCCAACTTTTGAAAATCAAAATACAACAAGTGAAGGGTTTCCAATCCCTACTCCCGTCCCTGTTAACTTCCTACTAAGACATGCAGGAAGTATGTGGTAAGTATTCTTTCTACCCTATACCCTAGGACGAGAACAATAATAATAATGTTATCTTAACGAAATAATTACCTGGAATGAAATCCTCTTGGTGGAGGTGCCCGAGGCCAACGCATTCGAGGTGCTGCACGAGCTTTCTCTACTGTGACTCTGTAAATTATATGCAATAGGTTAAGATCAATGATGGCAAGTTTTGATAAATCTAGAAAGCATGGACACAAGTAAAGCCAACTTGTTTTAATGCAGAACTGCTAGTAAAAGCCTTGTTTATCTGGACATCTACATTAATATGCTCAACAAACATTAGTCAGCTGATGCAGAGTAATTTCATTGTGTTAGCCGTGACAGCAAAGGCAAGTAAATCCCCTAATCTAGGTCATCTCATTAACACTGAGGATTGGCAGAATACATGTACAGTGCCACTGTATACTGGCAAAGGGGATAAAGGTGGGTGTTCAAACTAAATAGGTATATAAGTTTGAGGAGTATAACCAGTAAGATATATAAGAGGGTATTGATTGATTGAGGGGCTGAAGGCATGCAGAGTATCAGATTGGAAAACAGCAGTGTGGTTCAAGGTGTGGTTCAGGATGTGTGATCCAGAGTTTGCTTTGAAGAATGCGAGAGAGAAATACGTAGAAAAAACAAATGTATTTGTATGCAGCATGAATAGATCTGGAGAAGGCATATATTAGGGTTGATAGGGATGCTTTGTAAAGTCTAAAGAATATTTGGTGTAGGAGGTAAGCTGCTAGAGGTGGTGAAATGTTTTTGTCATGGGTGTAAGGTTTGTGTAAGAATAGGAAGTGAGGAGACTGAATGGTTCGTAGTGAAGGACAGTCTGCGGCAGGGGTGTGTCATGTCATCATGGTTGTTTAAATAGTTTATGGGTGGGGGTGGTGAGGGAGATAAATGCAATAGTCTTGGTGAAAGGGGAGAGCATGCAGTCTGTTGGGGATGAGAGGGCCTGGGAATTGACTCAGCTGTTTTTTGCTGATGAAACAGCCCTGGTGGCTGATTCAAGTAAGAAACTACAGGAACTGGTGACAGTTTGGAGGAGTGTAAAAAAGAAGTTAGTTCAGAATAAATGCAAATATATGTAAGATTATTAGGTTCAACAGGGTTAAGGGACAAGTCAGTTGGATCACAAGTTTGAGTAGAGAAAAATTAGATGAAGGGAAGTGTTTTAAATGTCTAAGAGTGAACTTGGCGGTGAATGGAACCATGGAAGCACAAGCGAGTTGTAGGGTGGGGGAAGGGGCAAAGGTTTTGGTCGTGATGAAGAATGTACGGAAAAAAAATTCAAGAAAACATGAACATACATAAAAGGCATGGATGCTAACCATAATATGTTATCAAAAGCCTTTGCTAACCTAATATGAAAATTATAAAATTAACAAATGGATGTCACCTCAGCTTGAACCTACCTCCCACCTAATAGCTCTTTGCCATTCATCTCATATACAGCATCATCTGCATCTCGGTCATCATCAAACTCCTGCAAAAGATTTGAGTAAAGTGAGAAATGCAAAACCTTTACTCGTGATCTCATTTTACTCTTTAGCTATTATGGTAAACAAAAAAACATATGATTCAAATTTACATAAACTTTCAACTGAAACAGACTTCACTAACTTATAGTGTCAAAGTATGATATTAAAGAAAGGAAAATACATGGGAAGGTATAACAATAATGAGTACACTTATGATCACAGATCCAGAAGCTGAACATCTCAAATGATCAACATATGTAATTTTGTACATCATAAACTTCCAACAAAACTCCTTGTAAAACTATGTAAACTGTCTGATCATGCAAGATCTAGTTAAAATTAATCAATACAATGTTTGATTTGTCTCAAGCTTTTGCTATAAATCTTAAAATTTTTAAACAGTAAATCATGCTACCTCCCATGCCTGCACAAGGAAAAGTACTCAAAACCCTTCTGTTCTTCATTCTTTCATGTGGCTTATTTGACTACACCATAAAGGCCCAAAGATGTGTGTATCCCAGTACAAATAAACATATTACATACCACAAAACCAAAGCCATTCTTGATTACTATGTCTCTTAATCTGCCGTAAGATCTGAAGAATCTGTCAAGATCTCTCTCCCCAACACGATAGCTGAGTCCACCAACATATACACGGGTGCCCACCATGATTATCTGAAATGATCATCATAAGCACACATTACCAAACCTAACTAAAGACAAACAAAACAAAAAGTTGAATCCATAAATGTTTTATAAAATAATCAATCAGCACTTCTATTCAAAATTGGAAAACTTTTGAGCCAATCTGATGCAATGCATTAAAAATCTGATGGTATGATAATATTTCTTGTCTTTAAATCACTTCCAGTTACTTGCAAGGTGGATATTTTTCCATGCACTCGTTAAAATAATTTCCATGAATATCCACAAACAAAGTGTTCTACATTGATGTAAACACATCTCTTACTTCTGACATAAGT
>JAUTXX010000046.1:708118-720798 GCA_032273605.1 Panulirus laevicauda
TTAAGGTAAAAGAGACTGAGTGTTCTTTATTATATGGACTAACTAGCTCTTTTAGTTAATGGACTTTATAGATAAAGAATTGTTTTAAGCTTCAGGTTATTCAACAAACAAAAGATTGATGATATTAATGGAAGCTATACACAAAATGGCATATCAAATTCTAGAAAAGGAAAACCATGGAAAAACTGTGGGGCCTGGTTCAGAGCATGATACATGACAGAGTTTGGAGTTGTTATAGGAAAAGAGACCATTTCTTATCTGTTCCTGAAGCTACTTTGCTATTGCAGGAGATGGCAAATGTGTATGAAATAGAACTAAGCTAGTACCAGCCAGCCAAGCATTACATATAATCATTGTTTTTGACAGTGATATTAAATACATTCTGGAGCATTATGGTTAACCACTTTTCATGAGTGAAGACCAGCTAGAATTTGTACCAGGTGAAAATACAGAAATATACATGAAACTGCTGCAAAGAAAGAGAATGGTCATTGTTTTCCTAGACTTTGCTAAAGCATGTGACAAAATGATCTATAGACTTTTATTAGAGATGCTTGCAATACATAGTAGAGGCAAACTAGGAAAATAGGTTAGATTTTAACTAACAGAAAATCCAAAGTGCTGGCAGACTGGGAGTACCATAGTGAATGGCATTATCTTCATTGCTGTTTATAATTATGACTTCAGACATAGGAAGAGGGGCTAGAGAAGGTATAGTCAGGTGTTCTGCTGATGACATGGAACTAAAATGAGAAAATTAAAGAAAAAAAATGCAAAAAAGTCTCAAACAATCCACAGATGGGCAGAACAGACCCTGATGACTTAACCCTTTTGGTACTGTCACGCTCAATTAAGGCAAGTGTAGACGAGTGCTACTATCCTCAGTTTAACCACTTGGTACCTCAAAATCCTTTGCTCAATGTAAAATATGTATACTGGCCAGAGATGGCAACCCAGACAAGGATGTAAAGAAACAGCTTGGAGGCCTCATTAACCCTCAAGTAAGCAAGGAAGATAGTTGCTCACCTTTTTTTTTATGACTCGCTTTGTCTGAAGCTTGTCCAATGCACCTAGTGTATCTTCACCAATCTCATCAGCTTTGTCCACCCTCCTCTTGGATATTTTGCCTCTGCCGCCCTTATAAGCATTCTTGTGCCCTAGAAAATAAGGAGAGTACTGGATAAGTTTATCAGATGAGAAAGAAAATCTCATTCTTATTTACATGAAGAGGAGAATGAAGGGGTGGAGTATAACATTGGCAAGGGTGAGGAAGGCTGGCCCCACACAGGACTAGTAGGATCAGCCGTAAGTTCTAATGTATTTGTTTGGTTAGAAGGAAGTCATTGTATAGGCTCAGTATGTATCCCTTTGTTAATCATGATTGTAGGCTCTTAATTTGTGAGAAAAATATAATGGTTTTAAGTTTCTAGTGTACTTTTAATAAATTAGAAGAAAATGGATATTTCTATAACTTAGCAGTATTAAAGAATTCTTTTGCATAAGGAACACTGGACTGCAATTCCAGCTACAGCAGATTTAATTAAATGTTGATGTAGGAGTTGTTCAAGTAACAGATTCTGATTATTAGACATCTGGATTAACAAAGCTTTGGTGTACGTATACATTGAAGATCTGTGCTTAATTAAAAGTAATATTTGAATAAAATTTCTTTGCACAGAAGTACCTTTGTATGTATTAAGCAATAATTAAGATTGTTTCAACTTTTTTACTAAAAATTATGTTTAATTATTTTTGTTGTTGCAGCTTTCTACCATCAATACTGAGGGCTGCTTCGATAAACTGAAAGGGGATGTGGAAGAGAATGTGACCATCTTGGGTGGTGTTGTCATAGGCATAGGATTTGTCCAGGTACTGTACAGATTATGTAAATGTTACATTATTTATATGAAATTGATGGGCACTAGAAGCATGTGCATGCATAAGTATTAAAATATTTAAAAGTGTTTGCTAGGGATTTTTCTCTTCATGTAAACTCATTACAAATTCATAAATCTTACAACAAATTTGGAGCAATTTAGTAAATAAGGTGTATTTTTAAGAACTTTAAGCACAGTTAGTAAACACAGTTACTTATGTTGACACTGATGCCTATGAAGTGAATATGAAGTACTTGCATATACATGACATTAATACGTATGGTTTAGCTCTATCATTCATTTGTGAGTATAGTGTTGTATGTATAGTGATTAATCATCTGCTGTTATAGGGACTCGTAGAAAAATGGAATACCAACTTAGAATTATATTTTGCTTTGCAGCAAACATAAAAGCAACAATGAAAGTGAATGTCTGGGTTGTAGTTATACTGAGGTTGTGGATTGGGGAGTCGATGCATGAACAGAGTAGACACATTGGGGGTCATTCTTTAATTATCATGAAGGAGGGCATTGTACCTCAGAAGAGAGAAAAGTATATTACCTTGATGAGGAAGATTAATGGAGGGAGGATTTAAAGAGAAACTCCCTTGGAAAATACTTGTCATTACTTAGAGACTCTTGTTTTTAATTTTAATTCTACAACTCAGAGAATCCTTTCATGAGGCTTCTGCAGCTTCAAAGCTAGCATTATATCTGGTAACATGGAAATAATGGACTCCTTTGGAGTGAGAATTTCTTCAATGAGGTTTTGCTTATTTTTCTCCATTGATGCTGATACAGCCTCGCTGAATGTGACTTTTCACCAACGATGCAACCACATACAGGTAATGGTAATGCTATAGTCCGAAAGTAATACCTGGAATAATTTTTTACCCTCTGTATCAGGATTACTTCTCTCATTTCTTGTTTGTGCTTTATGGCAGGAAGTCACATAGTAATAGAGTTGTACATAATTAGAGGAATTGGAGGTGGTAGAATATATGAAACAACAACAGCAAAGTTATAAAGGCAAGAGAAATTTTGAGCCATGTGACTGAAAGTTAGGAGGCTTAAGATGCATGAGGCAAGAAATGGTAGGTTTAGTATCCAAGTATGTGCAAACACCATCCTTGGAGAAGAAATTGTTGTAGATATTAAAGTTAGAGATTTGCTGGTGTAGAGGGGAAGCAGCCTTGGACAGTTGGGTTTCAGAGTGATTAAGTGCATCAGGGAAAGAACTGGGGAGATTGTGTTCCACTAAGGTTAGATTAGTTTTGAGACTGCAAGCACTGCAGAAATGAAGAAAGAAAGAACTAGATCTGAGAGATGTGTTGAGAAGATTGGAATAGGCTTCAGAATTTTTTTGTCTGTTAAGGGCACCCTCAAATTGAACTATCATATTTTTTTTCTTTTTTGGGAAAAAAGGAAGGAAAAACTGGAGATGAAAGTAAAGGGTAGTGTGTGTTGCATGTTGTCAAGGGTTGTGGTATAGATGGAGAGGGTATGAGTCTGGATTGGGTACAGGCAACCCACTCGTACACAAGGCAAGAAGAGCAAATAACCTACCAAGACCAGGGTGACAGTTGGCACAGTTCTGGCTAACTGCATTGCCATCACAGATCTTTTTGATAGAAGGCAGTAGCATTTCCCTTAATGATGGATGCCTGTCATGTACTGCTAGGTGCCACCTACAATTGACAAAGTAAACTACAAAGTGTTATTTGAGAAGGAGGCAAGACAAAACATCAAAGGAAAACTAGGAAAGTGGATTTAAAGATTATAACTGACTAGTGGTTGCATGTGGAACCATGTCTGGTGAACATTTGCTTTCAGGTGTACCATATGTAATGGTATAAGCTTCAGTATTCTTTGTAGTATGATCTAAGATATAGACAAGGATGTAAGGTAGAGTAGGCGTTTTGCCGATTACATAAGAGTGAGTAAAACTGTGCACGGAAGATCATGTAAAATAACAGCGACATGGTTATTGTATACATATGGAAGGAAAAGACCCTGAATGAATTTGATGCAGAGAAATTTGAACAAATATGGCATGGAACTATTTACCATGTCAATGCTATCATGCAGAGAAAATGTTAAAGACTTGGGAGTTAGCATAAGTGAATAACCTGAATCAAAAGAGCACATTCAATATAGGATTGAGAATTTTCATTAAACGCAGACAGAAAGCTAAGGATAAAAATGTTTTGTGTATGTACTACATTAGAAGCAAAACAGAAGACTTTGTTTTATGATCACCAGTTAATCAGATGGAAATAAACAAGCTAGAAGGAATATGGAAACACTTCACAAGCTACTACTGCTATGGGCTAAGAGAACTGTACTCTGCAGTCCAAAAAAGAAGGGAGAAATACATGATAATATTTACATTGTAGATTGTTGAATATAGTTCATGGAAACACTGGAATGATTTCAGATGAAAATATACAAGTAACATGCTAAAAAGCTTGGAAGATTATTGGATGCAGCACCAGGAAAATTAAGAAATACACATGGAGTGAGGAGTGAATACACACACTTTTGAAAGATTACACTTATGGCTCAAGTCACTCCCTGATGAACCTCAAATTGATCATTATTCCAAAGGAGTAACAACTAAGATATGCAGTGAGCACTACATAGCTAGCACAGCCATTCCGGCTAAATTTTGTAGGTACTATTTGGGCAGGTAGGTACTCTTCCTTATCAGCAGTCATGTTCATATGACTAGTTTTATCTATACTTATACCATATACTATATATTTATGCACAGCCTTATGTGGAAGTAAGTAAAGTATTATCAGCTTATAACCACTGATGCACTTCATCCCACAAATTCATTCACCACAATCATATACAACAAGAATCCCTACACACACACTCTTTGCTTACTCATTTCTTGCTCATCCATATATGCCACCCATTACAATGATTCACTGGATTAGGTCTTCAGTCAGAAGTTGGAAATGTCCCTTCATCTGCACAGTCACCAGCAGAAATTTTCCTCCAGTCAAACATATTTCCTTATTGATACAGTGTTTAGATTATTTTCCTTGTTGCATCCTTTAATCTCTAGTTTCATTTAAATCAGCTCTCTAATGTTTAACCTCTAGTGAGAATATCTGAGTAATGAACATGAATTTAAATGACAGACCCTTAAATAGCCTAAAGGAAGCTAGAAATTCTAATGCTCTAACCGCTTGTATATTTTTCATCCAATAATGCTTTGGGGTTCTATAAAAGCTGTTAGAATGCAAGTTTATTGACTTTCATATAATACTTTATGAAGTTTCATCACATTCAGTTTGATGATCATTTCTATATTACTGTAACTAACATTAAAATTTTATCTATTTCAGCTGATTGGAGTTGTATTTGCATGCTGTTTGGCTAAATCTCTCAAGCGACAATATGAAACCGTGTAAGTTTACAAGAGGTCCTTTGCCATTCTGCGATAAAATCTCATCCTGCTTATGCCTGCTCAGACATTTGGGTTTGGCTCTTATTTAGTATTTGCAGTTTAGTTTTACTCAGGAGGCCAGGCATCAGTGTTTAGGGAAGGTGGTAAGATGAGATTTTCATACTAGTTGTATGAACACAGTGTATCACCATTATTCAGCTTTGTTGGACTTGTGTCATAAGAAGTAGCTGATGGGATGAGTATTGATAAAATTGTAATTTTAAATTAGCTTGAGAATATTTAGCATCTTTTAAGAGCTAATTATCAATAAATGATGGTGATACATAATACAGTAGTCAATAACTCTTATTATGAAAAGTCTGTGGATGGGACAGGACAGAATGTAAAATAAAATTTGCTTAATTTCCTTCTCTGCACAAAATTGATGAGGTGCTGGGCCAATGAAATAATTGTCATTAAGGTTGGTAAGGTTGTGTCAAAATATGAATGTGAGAATTTACATCTTATCGAATTGATGATTGTAGTTGTAAATCCTTTTTGGGATGGTAGTAAGTTTAATACATTGGTCATATTTTTGAGGACTTTAGCCTGCCAAAAGTATTCATGGAACTAGGTCCACTTGTAACTCAATCTTCAAGCAAGTGTATCACCTTTGGGAAGAGTTTACAATAAGACTGCTATGGTCTGTAGATCTAAGTCCTGAAAGGAGTCACTTTGAAAGTACCTTTTTTCAAAATATCTGCAATATGAAAATCAGAATGGTGGTGTCACTTTAATGCACATTTTTATATTAGGATCCTTCATCTTGTGCTGTGGCAGATCTTTAATATTAAATTTTAATTGATTTTGTTTTATTCATCACTATAGCTAAATGTATGTACATATATGATCTGAAATTGTCATTATTTTACTTGATATTTCTCTGTTAATTTCAGAGTAATCCACAACCTATGATCATAAATATTTATATTAAACTTTGTATACTCTTAAACTGTATGCTAAGGATGATAATGTAATTTCATTTTTGTCAAGAAATTTACTTCTTAATACACCTGTTTTAGTCTGTCACATGAAAGGCATGTGTCCCCTTTTAACACTATTTTATTTTTATACGTTTTGGAGAAAGAATTGCCATACTTTGTTTCCATAAATCATGTCATGTCAACAAAGGGGACTGAGCTTGTAAAAATTATTTTGAATTTGTGGTTGGGTAATGATTTTTCATGCAACTATTATTGATAGAATATTTGTCAAGATAACTTTTTAACCCATTTGCTGCAAAAATTAAATAGATGTCGAACATTTTCTACTGTAAATTGCAAAAATCACAATTTCTTCATGGCATCCCAAAATGTTTTCCCCTATTGGGTAAGTCACTTCATATTACACAGCCTGTAAAATGCCCATCAAACTGCACAGACTGCTACCATCTGTGAGCAGTGTTGGTAATCACAAATGTAAATACACAGCTATTCCACCTACACTGATGACTCTGCATACATTTAAACTGTATTTTCACCATAATTTAGGTAAGTTATCTGCAGAATAACATTATGATGTATAGTGTAAGAGTTTATTAATATAGTATACTTCATAATATAAAGAATTTAAAAGGATTTTTTTTTTGAGAAGTTGGTGCCTGTTCCTAGAAATCATTTGGTACATTTATTCATTCCAATTTTTCTTAACTTGTGAGTCAAAGGAGGAAGAGAACCATCACAGCACAGGAAATGGATTAGATGCTTCATGCATCAAGCCATACAATGCAAATAATCATTATATGTGATTTTCTGATAATACCAACACATACATAGTACACAATGTTTATAAATTATGGTAATTATTATGGGAGCTTCTCCATGGCATCCAATCCCCCCACCTCTACTGCATAAATCACCTCTTATTCAGCACACAGTGCTGCTATCTCTGAGGAGTGTTGTTTCCTTCTTTTAATGAGGTAGCATCAGGAACAGACTGCTGAGGTTGAGCCTTTGTTAAAAATATCCCAACTTTGGCTCCTTCATTTGGAAAGTAATAATGCAGGAGGGTTAGATTTACAGGGGTACATGGGTAGTATTCTTTCTTTCCTATTCCTAGGGGTAAAATTATGGTAATGTTCTATATAAATAATGCAAATTAATGATTTTGGAATACATTGCTCGTCTTATTAATTCATTTTGCTCTATTTTCCTGTCATATATTGAGAACTTTTCAGCAAGTTATACATTGTTCGAAACCTAAAATTCCATTGCTAAATATTGTGACAAATTGTAAGAGTCAGATAATGAATCTTTATGGTCATATAAAGATGGAAATTCAAAAAGAAAATATCAAATTTACATTTTTTATGGAAAAATTACCCCTTTTGTGGAATAATAATAAAATATGGTAATATTTTACATGCATAATGTAAATTCATGGTTCTGGAATATATTTGGCTTCTAAATCAGTTGTTTTGCTCAATGTTAAATTTTTTTGTACACTTAAATTTCCATCATATATCGTTTTAAAAAACTTTTATGCCAGATACGGAACTTTATATAAAGGTCATTTGAATTGGAAATGCAAGTAAAATGGCCAAGTTCAGTTTTTCATTTTTTCATGGAAAATGGCAGAGAAAAATGTTGTGATTATTAATGATTTTATGAATGATGTTTATGAAAAAAATCTAATTGAAGTTCTAAAAGTTTTGTAATTGATATTGAATATCCCCAGAGTGATGATTTTCATATGTAAATATTCTGTGATGAATTCTTTATTTGGTAATAAAGTGATGTAATAATTTGATAGAATTATCATTATGAAAATAATGTTAACTACTATTACAATAATGCAAAGGTAATGGATCAAATAATACGAGACTGATTTGTGATTATTAATGCAATTATAATTGATGATACCATGGTACTTATTGACTGAATTATGGTTTAAAGATTTTATTTTTTGTGAAGGTATCTTATGATTGGATATTACAGTGGAAATGTTGAGTCTCAATGAGTAATATTTAAGAGCTTTATAGATAACAGTGAAACACTAAGTGGCAGATATAGGAAAACTAGTCCAACAATGTCTTGTAATTCTTTCATTTATATTTATCATGAAGAATTTGTGCTAATCTGACCGGTTGATTCATACAAAATGTATTTCATAGAAAACTGAGACATGATTAAAAAGCTTGAGGTTTAGGTTAGGGTCCTGCTCCTGCCTACTTCTGAAGGTGTACCTCCAGTTTACCCTGCTGTAACTGTGTACCTGGTGCAAATGATTTGGGAATTGAAGTTGATCAAACGCAATGCCAGCCATGTAACTCCCGGGTAATGTTTGCTTTGAATCTGAAGTGCTCTGAACCCTCCCCTTTAAAAGAAAAAAATGTTTTTGAGCTCTGATAGCATACTGACTCTATCTTTCTTCATAAAACCAGGAGAACTTTACTTGAAGATGCCAGAAGAAGACAAGACATTCTTGGCTCAGTTTTCATGCCTCTATCCCTCCACTTCCAGTTAGTAGTTGCTGCTGTTATGCTTTACATTGATGTTAGCATTGAGGGGCTGCTGGGAAGTCCTACCAACATCACTAACTAATACTGTAGTTGTTTGGAGTGAAACAACTCATATAACAAGGCCAGGATAAACATAGACTGAGTATTGAAACTTGCTGACTTGTTATGCGTCTCATGATCCTCATGAAAGCAACCAATCAAACTTTGGAATAGAAATCCTTTAAGGACTGGATACCTACAAATTGAGGTGAATGGAGAATGTAATAAGATTTATTTACTCTGAATTGTATGCCTAAGGAACAGCCTTAATATTTAAGGTAAATAAGGGGAGACATATGATGTAATGCATATGCTGGATCAGAGATGGATGTAAGCAAGGGAAAAGGCAGTCATTTGTTTAGTGAGCTGTGAAGTTGTGGCTTCCTAATGCTCCACTAGTGGTAGACAAGTTATTCTTGTTTACAGATGTATAAAGCTTTCATATTGGCAGAGTAGCAGTATTTTGATATTTACCTACAGGATGGCTGGAAATGTGAGTTTAATATTAAATGAAAGACGTGCCAAATGTACACAAAAGAGAGACTGGCTTTTGTTCGGCTCTGGGCTATGTCCTGTTTGTTTATAAATGGCACAAAAACTTCTTTTCCTTGCCATTACAGTGACAAGGAGCACATCTTTTGTAAGTCATATCATACTTTGAATTTTTTGTAAACTTTATGGCCAATAGCTCAGCTGCATAGTTGATTTTTGTATCTTCTTAGAGAAAGAGGTGGGTACATGCCCTATCAATGCCATATTTTTTTATCTTTGTTTGTGACATCATCAACCATTGTGGCTTTTGTGGAATATTGCCAAAATATGATGTTTGTTTGAAATGATCATAAGTACAGCCACTTGATTTAATGGTTGGAAGACAAAATGGTTGGTCATGTCACATTTCTTTAGCATTCATGTGTGACTGAGGTATACTTGTTGAGGTGATGGTGTTTGAATGGTTGTTAAGTTCCTGCTGAAGGGATGTCATACTGGTGAAACTTGTGGTTTACTATGACTTAGGTAGAAAGCAAGAAATTACTTGTGGTATTAGGGACAACAGATGCAATGCTTGTATTATATATGATATATTGAAACTTATTGAATATCAGCTGTTATTTCTAGAAGCACACAAATTTATACATTTAAAATGTTGCCAGTCAAGACATCCCTTCTTATTCAAACTACCCAAGTTTTTTTCTTGTCTTCTGTCCCCTTCAGTGTTTTCTAGGTACATTTTTTTATTCTCTGATCCAACAACTTCATCTTCCCTTTCCTATCCACTATATTTCTACTCTTTTTTTTTTTCCCTTCATACTCTCCTCCTCTTTTCTCCCCTCTCTTCTTTCTGTCATCTGTTACGCTTACCTATACCTCAATAATATCTACCTCTTCTATAACTTTTTTTGTGCATGATATCTCTCTCATCACAGTTTCCCTTCTTCTTCACTATCCTTAATTATCTTTCTCTTGAACTCCTTATCCATCTGTTCTCTTTTCCTTCAAATCCATCTTTCTCATCCTGATCTCCCCTGTCCTCTCTTGTCTTTTTCATTGGAGCAGTTTCCTGTACCTTGATGAAGCTCTACTGTCATGTTCAGACAGATCATTGCTTCACTTAGCCATAGCACCTGGACCATCATCATGTTAGCTGGAGGATAAATCATACATGATGTCATGGTTCAGTAATGTGGGTGATGTACATTTTCCACCACTACTTTTGGGCCTTAATGAGTATTTGCAGTTATGTTTCTAGTTTAAATGCCAGTCTCATGTGTTCAGGTTATGGCTTGGATCACATTATAATGTCTTCTTCAGCTTTTGCTGTTTATGTAATAATCTATTGTTAAAAGAACATGTATATCTGAGAAAATACATTTTCAGCTATAATATGAAAAGGGACTGTCAAGAATGTGTATCGTTTCATTCTTTGATGTTATGAAATCACATATATTTTTTTTCTGTGATTGTATAAATCTTTGGTAAAGATTCCCTTGTCTAGGTATTATTTTGTATGTATCTGTCAAACTCATGAACAAATAAAGGGTGAAAGGCAATTTTTTACAAGACATTACTGATAAAGAAATACTGTTGTGCATGAAACTAGCACAGTATAGGTAACACTGTGCTGTCCTGTGGCTTATGCACAATTGTAGTGGGGAAGGCCTTACCATTTTAACCAGTGCTTAGGGTGATGTGTAAGCAATAATCTTTATCTGGATGAAAGAAATACAGAAGTATTTTGGACCTTTGCACAGTTGCACTTGTGAAATCTATTTTGCACCTTATTAACCTCTGTACAGTTAGCAGCAGCATGGGTAATCTTGAAGAACTACATGCCTACAGTATTAATATAAACTTGCTAAGTCTGTTGTTAAAACTCTTTCATGGCAAGATTCCTTCAAGGTCTCTCAACCCAACAGGGTAATGCTGTGGTTATGTTTAAAGATTTGGATATTTATACCTTATAATGTCAAGGAAATCTATATTAGAAGTTTGTGGAAACAATAAAATTGATTCAGGGTAAGATGCATTTTTATTTGTTCATGCCTTTATATTCTTTCAATATTCCAGAAACTTTGCCCTGTGATATGGAGTTCACTTATCAGTGAATTTTCTTTTGACGTTAGTCTTCACGTTTGATCACTGCAGGAAACGGTAACTGTTATTTTTTGCCAAAACTGTGCATTTTGCACAAGTGAATGATAAAGGTCTATCTATCTATGTCTCTCTGATGCCTTTTCCCTTTAAGAACTTCCTTGAGGGGGTAGCCACAGTAAAATGGTCTCCGTAAATGGTGAACTCCAGTGCTGCTTCTAAACTTTTAGTGCCTCACCCTTAACAGACCATCAGCAGAGGGCAACTCTAGTGCAATAGTTCCAGAGCCTCCTACCTAACATTTCCAATATTACAGATGCTCCTCAACTTATAGGGTTATGTTCCAAGAAGCCCATCATAAGCTGATAATGCATTTAATACATTTATCACTGTACATCTAACCTACCCAACATCATAGCTTTGCCTAGCCTACCTTAAACATTCTCAGAACACTTGCATTAGCCTACAGTTGGACAAAATAATCTAACACAAAACCTCTTTTATAATAGGGTGTTGAGTATCTCGTCATCATAAAGTTGAAAAACAGCAAGATGAACCATCATAAGTCAGAGGTCATCTGTACTTCTACCTAATGCACCCAGCTAATGTTCGTACCATGCTCTTGTCTAATGCTCCTACCTACTCCAACTATATATTGCTCTTACCATTTTCCCAAAAGGCAGGGCTAGCACATAGCATTCACTTCTGAAAAATCTAGAGTTAGAAAGACTGAGTTGTGTGAGTCAAGTGTTATGAGTGACAAAGATATATTGTATGCTTGAGGACAGAATGCTAGCATTACCTATGTGGATGAGGCAGAAAGAAAAGACAGCAACCTGGGTCAAAGGAGTGCAACTTTATAACCACTGAAGTGCTGGCTTACTACACAGCCTTCACTGACCCTCCTGATACCCAGGCAGATACTGCTGGTAATGTACCTCCTAAATCAGTGGCTGTCTACCAACTGCTGCCTAAATGATGCAGATACCACTTGTATGTAAAGTTGTTGAGGTGAATTTTTGCATATTTTTGAAGTGATTAAAATGAATATAAGAACTGTGGTGTCCCAAATTTAAGAAATAGGCAAGCTAACACCAGAAAAAAAGTATTATTTTTATTTTGCTTTGTCGCTGTCTCCCGCATTAGCGAGGTAGCGCAAGGAAACAGACGAAAGAGTGGCCCAACCCACCCACATACACCTGTATATACATACACGTCCACACACGCAAATATACATACCTATGCATCTCAAT
>JAUTXX010000046.1:749605-764715 GCA_032273605.1 Panulirus laevicauda
ACTCTCTCTCTCTCTCTCTCTCTCTCTCTCTCTCTCTCTCTCTCTCTCTCTCTCTCTCTCTCTCTCTCTCCGTGGTATGCCCCATCCAGAAGACTAGTGAGTAAAGAGAGAGAGAATTTAATAGTCTGAAAAATTACGTAGAAACGGTAAACCTGATGCTAAAAGTAAATAGAAAAATTCACCACAGTAGACAGTGGTTGTACGGAATGGTTCACGTCAAGCATACTCCAATTCATATTCATATAACACAATTCTTACCTTAAATCAAGTAACGGAATGTACATAACTAATGACCCCTAAAATAGTCAAATATATCTAACAAGTAACTTACTGATAGGATTTGTAACCTAGATTTGCGAGTGCGTTGCAAGGTAAAGGTAATTAACTCTGTCAACAGCCTCCTAATTTACTTAAGCCCCAAAGCAAACTTTGCTCTCTAGCAGCCCGAAATTTCTGATGGCGGCAGAATCTTTAATAACAAAATATTTTCCAGGGTGACGTAATACAGAGGTGTCAACCAGCAGTTACGAGTCTCATACCCATATCTTCCTTCCCCAATACCATATCAAAAATGCGCACAGTACTTAGAAAAATAATTGTTCACTCGTAAACATATAATATTGACTAGTAAGCGCACTTAAATACACATTAGATCCGTCGCTGTCACAGCCTAAATAATCTAACGACCTCGTCATAAATCCAGCAATATCCACCAAGCACTTTCTATAAATCCTTCTATCTGATTTAATACCACCTTTGTCATTGATTTGCTATTATGGCGCGTCACTTAATGAGTAAGTGTGAGTTACGGCATGACATAAATTGTCCACAATGTCGCAATACTTCATTAGTCCAGTGTTTCAGTACTAGGGTGGGGGTGGTGTCACTCATTACGCAACCTGATTCACGTCTTGCGGACTTTGTCCGAAGAGCTGGTTTCCAAGTGCAAGGCAGCAGCAGCCTGAATTCTTTCAGAAAGCTGGGCGTGGGTGACGCAAGACGCCTTGCGTATACCTCACGATGGTGTCGGATGTCATCTAACACCACAACTCGGTCTCAAATCAAGCTGCTGTCTTGTCCTTACGTTCAATCAGCCAGGTAGAGGCCGCAACCTGTAACTCGATAACAACCCGTTGAGCCGTATATACACGACATAAATGTCCAGTTCCAATAAACGGTCAACATTGGATTAACAATGCAGACAACTCAAAATCAATTATCTAAATGTTGAAAAAAAAAGTTATGGAAGAAAAAATACCCCAAGGCAATAATTCTCATATCTATGGACCTTTAGGGGGAAAAAATCAATCCACGATAATTACAAATTACCTAAGATAACACTGCAAAATTCTTGGGTTCCAGCAAAGCCACTGTCTGCCATCCCTGACTTCCCTTGCTAACTCATCCATTATCAGTGGCAGGCAAAACGACAGCTGTGCCAAAGACCGGTCATCTGTAAGTACTGTTGCAACACAGAGAAATAATCAAACCCGCATATAAGAAGAATAACTCAATGATCTAATAAGTTCGCTTCTTTTGCTTCAAGTGATGCCCAACGCGGCTAAAAACATCATAACACGTCCGAACAAATGGTGATGCAACACTCCGCAAACATCAAGATGAGCGAGGCAAAACCAATCACGACGCTCTTCAAGGCACTTGTACTCTCCGCATAGACTAGAACAATGCTGAAATTGCAATGAGAAAATGAGATTATTCACTGGCCTCACTTAAGGCCAAAAATTAAAACAACTGGGAACGACTGAAATCGCTCAGACTATTTATGAAAAGCAAATGGGAGAAAAATAAAAATCTAAACATAAAAATCCCGTATTGGCAAGAAGGGGCGAGTAACTAACATGGTACCACTAACATTTATGCGACAGGAGGAAAATTAAAACATTCAAAAAAACAAATATATTATTTGTAAACATCAAAAAATTAAATCACTCACTAAAGAGGTTCAAAAATCTTCCTAACAAATCTCTACAATGAGATCAATTCACGTTGCGTAATGTATAAAGATACAGTGCCAAGTCTTCGCTGGGCAACACAAAGTCTGTTCTCAGACCAATATGTAGAGGTACAAGGTAAACCCCAAAGTCAAGTGAGATATACATAAGGTATACCAACAAGAACACTTTCTTGATATTAAACACATTCCCCACTCTATGTGAACGCACCCTTTGTCTCATGTTTACCTAAATGGGGTTTAGTGGGTAGTCTCCACTGCTTAGCCTGGTTCTTCCTCTCATCATCTAGTTTTGTCTACGAGGTAAGTTGCCCATAGTACTATGCACCCTTCACAACCTTCTTTGTCTAGTAAACAGTTATTGTTATAATCTGACATAACGATATATCTGTGCACTTATTTTTCTTCTCCAATATTCGCAGTTATTCCCAGAGTTCTAAGACTTGAAGTTAGAAGCATGAAAACCTTCAACCCTAATAATTAGTTTTCTCTAACTGTAAAGACGGCATTTAATGATTTTTGAGGTACTATTTTCCAAACTTTCCATTTCCAGCATGATTGTGAATGACATCTGTATGTTTTCCCACTTTACAATTTCACCAGTCATAATGGCGATGTTAATCTCCTTCACACAAGACCAAGTGGTCCCTGAGGTCCGTCTGTCTGTCGAGACCCCCAACAAACTTCTTTCATCTCCCACAGTCCTTGTCCTTCCTTTCTGCAAACAGTCCAGCCTCCTCTACGAGATGTCTGTTAGTTAACAGCACAATTCTACTCTGGGTAACACAAGTGCTAGCAAGATATGCCTTACAATGGATTAGGGGTATTCTACCACTATAACTCCAGCTGAGTTGGGTCATTGGTCAATCAAACTTGGCCCACAATCTGGTGCACTTTGCAAAAACTTATCCAGGGTCTTAAATATCTTCACTATACATCTAGTTGTTTCTGTTAGCTGCAGTTATGTGTTGAAAAGGCCCCGGATATTCAATGTCTTCTCATGGGCTTTGCATATTTTGAATCTGTTGTAATATTTAACAGATTCTTTCTCTTCCTGTCTTGATAGTCTGCGAGACCCAAGCCTACAGTCTTTCTGGAAGAGATAACCTGCCTAGATGTGTTCAGAGAGCAACATAGTCTGGCATTACTCCAAGGTCTTTTACATTCATTGATTGTGAAGTGATAGTGCCTGTACCTGTCCAATACAGTTTTCATTCTTCACCTTCCCCATATGGAAGTGGGATGTAAAAGATCTCTGCCAATTTTTGCCTGCCTTAAAGGCTGGTGTTAACATGGAACTGCAGTTTAGGCTGGAAAACAACAGTACTTTAGTGGGTGTAGACATACATTTTGTCCATCTTCCTCATCCCAAGAGTTCATAAAATCCATGCTTTCAACTGGCATGATATGCCCTGAAATATAAAGTCATCTGGCATAATAATTCGTTTGTATCTCGCATTATATAAATGCTATTTCTCCATGTCTCCCAATCCAAAACAGTTGAAAAGGCTAAACAATAAGTTATTTTTACTGAACTACAGGAAGACTTTATTTATATGTCTACAGACTGTCTTCTACAAGCAAGATTTTCATACCAATCTGGTATGGATGTGTAAATATGGGTTTGTAAATATTTCCTAATCAGGATTCCTGAATTCTACATTGGGTGGTCAATAAAACATAAAGTTTCTTGTATTTGCAAGTAGACTGAAAAGTGCTCTGCCCAATACCTACACAACTGAATTTAAAGGTGTTCTTTAAAACACTAAAAAACTATGGGAAGCACTAGTTGATGCATTCCTTGGGTTCAAATGTGGTGATGCAGACAGCTCAAAAATCAATTTTCAAAATAACACCAGTAGAACAGAGAAGCAGCACTGACACTGTTGCATAAAAAAGTGACAACTGAAGAGAGATTATGCTTGGAGAATCAATGAAACAGCTGGCTTTCAATTCCATCTTTTTAACAGAAAGCTGTAGGAAGAACCTCCCCAGAAGTGAGTACTCCATACTAAGGTGAATAAGATTCCTTTACATATGAAAGATGACCACAAGCAAAATTTTTTCAAAACCTATACAGGACCTGTAACTTTTGGGAAGCAAACTTTGTAATGTTGATTGCATGAGGTACTGTTATGCTCCCAAGCTCTTATTAAAGAATTTGACTGTAGTGTTTTGAGAGTGAACATTGGAAAAGAGATAAAAGAAGAAATTACATCTTAGCATCATCAAATTCAACCAATTAACTGCTTTCCCATTCTGAAATGTTGCAAATGTCCAATTTGAGAGAGGAAATATGTTCAGAGAGAGAAAGAGAACAAGTATTAGGATAAGGGGAAGAAAAGTCAGCTGAAGAGTGTAAAGTGGAATCAGAAGCATAAGAATCAAGAGGGTGAAAAGTTGATGATATCATTTGTGGTAGAGAGAGAGAGAGAGAGAGAGAGAGAGAGAGAGAGAGAGAGAGAGAGAGAGAGAGACAGACAGACAGAATTAAACCTAAAGGAACACCACAATCAATAAATAAGAGCAGTACGTCGCTCCATCAAAGACTATTGCAATGGAGTGACTAGAGAAGAAATATGCTTTCGGGAACATACAGAAACAGAAAAATCAAAGAAGGTTTAAAAAGCAAAGACTTATGCCACACCCTGTCATATTCTTAGATGTTTAGGGTCTGGTGAAGTCTACCCCAACAGCTCAGACTGGGCCCAGACTGCATGATTTGATACACTTTGTATATGACTGTCCAGGGCACTCTAAAACTTCACTGTGCATACAACATTTTTGATGAATGCAAGCATGGTGTTAAAGTTCTGGGCCCTAAATCTATAAGGTGTTCTTTCTTTTTGTACAGATAATACCTCTGGATTTCTGAGGTAGTATTTTACTGCCTGTTTGCCAATAGAAAGTTATTTCGAGTGAGTTGAGAACCATGCCTTCTGGGACTTTTAATGTACAAATTATGATGTACCTCTCCTATCTGCATGTGATTTCAGCCACTCCAAGTAATCCAGTTTCCTTACTGCATCAATATCATAAGATGAAATTTTCACCATATCCCTAAGAAGAGGATCAAACACTGCAAAATCCATATTGGTGGTCAGAAAGAAGGGAATGGGATTTCTAAGTTTCAGAAACTGAGTTGAGGATAATTTCCAAGACTGGAAAAGGCAGAAGTGAGTGCAATGGGGCAAGAGCAGTCTCCCTTCTTTGGGATGGGCTGCAACAAGACATGCTTCCAGGAGTAGGGGAAAAGTCTGAGTTTTAAGACACTGGCAAAAAAGGAAACCACTAACTGGAGCTAACTCTGAGGCACACTCCTTAAGGACTCAAGGAGGTATAACATCTGAATCATACCAGGAGGAGTCCACAAAAGCCTACCTCTAGAGCCTGGGCTTGGCCCAGGCTACTGAATTGGGTCATTGGTCAACTAAGTTGTTGAAAGCTTTGGCTCAAAGGTGCTCATAGCCATCCTGGCTGGTCTGATACACTTTGTAGATACTAAGCCAGTCTTTTTAAATTTCCCCACTGTACATCCCGTAGTGTTTCTGGTGGTTGCAGGTAATGTGTTGAATGGTTGAGGACCCCAGATGTTTAAGGTGTTTTCTCTCATTGTGCTTATTACACCTCTTGATATTTTGGGACAATATCTTACAGTCTTCCATGTCTGTCGAGCCAACAGAGAACTGTTTTTGGGTGCAAGCTGGAAACATGCCTTCTGAGATTTTCCAAGTGTATATGATATACCTCTCCCATCCGTGTTCTAAAGAATATAGCCACAATAACTTCAATCATTTTCAGTAGTTCAGTTTCTTTATCTTTTCAACTGGGGACATGAGATATCCCTGAACCCCTTTCATTTCTGCAATATTAACTGCCTTGAAGGGTGATGTTAGCACAAAGGAGTATTCAATTCAAGAGAGCATTAACACCTTAAAGACTATAATTACTTGTTTTTCCTCTCTTGTCTTGAAAGTCTAAAATGATCCATATGCCTTCCTCAAACAGAGCTGAAAAAGAAGCTAGGAGGTGGCATAGATTTAGTGGGAGATGAAGTGAAGGGTTAGATGCAGAATCATCTAAATTACTAATAACAAGCTTCATCACTTGCAGAATTAACTACAGATTGATTATGTCGGAAGAAATATGGGGAAAGGCCGAATTATAAAAGATATTAGAAGATGCTTTTCGTTAATGACCAGAATGATTTGTCAGTTGAAGTAAAAATAGCTCACTTACATACAAAGGTGTGCTTGACTTTTTGAAGAACAGCTTTGCAGTGTTCACAATAATGAGCGCAATGAAAGACCTCTGAGTACTAATGTCTGATGACATTATCGTCAGCAAAGAAAACAATACAACAGTGGTCTCTTCTAAAAGGATGGTAACCTTGATCTTGTAGACCTTTCAGGTAAATAGGAAACACAATGATAACACTGCACAGCACGAACGCTCTTACAAATGAAATACTATACTGCTTGTTAAGGTGTACCACACCAGCTGGAATTTAGTGGCGATGTGGGCCTGTGGGCTGCAGTTTCCAACAGCCTAGTGAAGTCTAACTCAGCAGTTTGGACTTAGCCTGACTTATAGGAATAGAAAATCTCTGAAGTCTATGCCAGATATACACTAGGTGCTAACTTTATCTTCCTAGTCATGCATAATTTCAGAGTAAAAATGTGAATAAAGAACTTTTAAAGCCTGCAACAATGCAGTAATGGATCTGAAGTACTGGGATAATTGAAATTAGAGAGGCTCTGCTCCCCAGAGGACACACGGTGAAGGTGTATCATTACTTAAATTGAAAAATCGTAGAAGGCAAGGTTCCAACCTTTACTCAAAAATAATTTCCACCAGCATGATGAAAGGTATGGATGGCTCAGTCAAATTTTATCATAATCAAAAGGTGTGATAAGCACAAGTAAAAACACCTTGCACATCCTAAGACAAAGACAGATTGCCAGCCATCAGAAATGCTATGGGATGAACAGTAGATAAATTTGAGAGAGCCCTGTTTAAGTAGTTACAAAGAGCACCAGACCAACAAGGCTGGAGTAGTTAGCTTATGTGGGCCTGCTGGTCATGGCCTACAACAGGTTGGTCAACCAATGACCTAGCTCAGCAACTTGGACTCAGCCTGAGCTGTGGAGTATGAACACTTCCAAAGTCCACTCACGATAATCATAATTCCTCCACCTTTTCTCTCATAATGAAGTATAGGTAATCTAAACTTACTTCCATCTGACAGCCCAATGTAAAATCTGATTATCAGTAGCTAGCTAATGTAAAATTGTGGTCTCTGTCCTCAACAAATATGTTCACACTATTTCCTGACCATAAATTACAACCCTAGGTATCAAGGAAGCAAGTAGACAAGGTTAGGGATGGGTACCCCAGTTCTGCAAAACTTATACCTACTAAAAATGCATGCCTGCGTGCAAATGATTTATCCTAAGAAAGAGGCAACGGAGATAATGATAATCAACATATAGACAGACAATGAAATGGTATGATTTTTTTAATAACGTAACTTTATTTGAAAAGTAATATTCAGTGAGACCCTCTCAAATGCATGGTATTTCTTAACCATCATCTGAAAAGCACAGGCTGCAATTACAGTACTTACTGATATTTCCCTATATTGTATCTCAAAATGAATGAACTTATGCCTTATAACAGTCAAATCAATACCATAAAAAAGAATAGCAGTCCCCATTCGAATAGCAAATGGCGTGCATTCTCATATTACAAGCACTTACACAAAAACTGAACTGTTCATGGAAGGATTCTAAAATCAAACTAAAATCTAAGAAACATTGATATTCCATTTAACTCATATTGAAGCTTCCAAGTATTCTAGCATCAGTAATTTTGACAACAAATTCATTCCCTTTTTTGTTTCATAAAATTTTGTACGAAGACTTTTGCCACATATAAACTGCCCCTAAATTCAATATTACCATTTCATAATATGGCTCCCGTTATCAATATGTTCTGGTGCCTGCTTCTTAAAACAAGAAATTCACTCCCTTTCTGTCTCTATCATTCTGGTTTATCAAACTTAGTGCAAGTTTGTCTTCACAGACTTAGTTAATGCAACTACAGTAGCTAGTTCTTTTTGGTCCAAACTAAAAAAAAAATCCTAAAGAGGAACACCTTCATTAGATACAGTACAAAAAGACTTATGCCACATATAAACAATGAATGGGCAGAACTGCCAACTACCCCAAATCCAATATCAAAATATCATCAAAATGGCTATCATTATCAAAATGTCCTGGTACCTGCTCATCAAAACACTTGAATACTGTCATTCAATCAATACCTATAATTTCACATAAGGCATTCCTCAAGCTTAAACAAAAAGTAAAATCCTTTCTTAGAATCATGCCACTTATTTTTTCAAATTAGTCACGTCATTACCTACATGCATCAGAAACATTAAGGACTGCCAAGAATTGAATTTCTAACACTTACATAGGCAAATACCTTAGCTGTACCTCATCAACCTAGTTGTGGAGGCTACATAGGCCTACAGGCAGCAGCCTAATAAAAAATCATTAACTGAAGAAAAAGTAGCTTGATCTCGGATCAAAATGTGGAGGCAGATAAGCCCCCAAAAGCAATGTTTTTAAAGATATACTGTATACAATAAACCACTAACAACTCACTAAATTAATCTAGGTATATTATAACAGATTAACAACATTATCTTCCTATACAACCCAACGATATACCAAAAGTATACCCTCAAGTCTTCAAAGGTCGTATGATCCCAGAGCTAGGACCGAGAACAAGCCGCTAAGTCAGGTCTTTGGTTGACCAAGCTCTTGGAAACCATAGTTTACATGCCCAAGAGGCCACAGTGAAGATTAAAAATCATATTAAAGTAAACTTCAAGTATGATTTAAACAAACATTACATCTCTCTGAAGTGACACTACAGCATTACATGATGACAATATTACCATCTTAACACCAAATACTTACTGTAATCATTACAAAAGTTACTCATGTTATCAGCAGCAACACAAAAACCCAGTTGATTTTTCTTCTTAACCATGGCCATTGTATTCATAAAGGCCTAATTTTGAAAAATTAATAAATAAATGATATATAAATTTTTCTAAAGTTTTCTGATTCTTCATGGTCAAACCAATCAACAGCATTTAACACATTGTAAAACAAGTTTTATTAATATTACACTCCTATCACTAGCTTCTGATAATTCTTTTTTTTTCAATACTTAGACCTAGGAATCCAAATATGGTTAAACTGTGAAAGCTCAGGCAAAGTTACTAACCCAATATATTACACTCACTGATTTTTAGTATTCTAACATATATTGGCTAAAGTGGTACTGATGTACTAATTTCTAGTGAAATATTGTATTTCAAAAACATTACAATAAACCAGTGCATTATCTGCCTTGGGCTATGTACACAATTTCATCTACTAGCGTGCACTGCTGGCTTCCCCAGTCTTATATTATCTAGAGGTAAGATGATGGAGGAAGGTCATGAAGTTATTCTAGCTGAAGGGAAAAAATCTCAGACATGGGCATATGTAGCTGTGGCAGGGTGACGATGTGAGCAAGTCAGAGGGCAACAAATGCCACAGCGTACAATGCTAGACGGTAAACTCCCGCAGTCACTAGGGGGGTCGGGCCACTCAACAAGCTTAACTTGACACAAACGATATTCTACAACATTAGTCTTCAACATCCCTTTGTCTTCTTCCATGACTGCCATTACAGACACATGCCTCTAATGACAGTCACGCACGTGGGAATCCTATGGATACCAGGTAACCAGGAGAATACTAGTGTAAACAAGAATTAATGCTCTGTCCAGGACTACCAACCACCGAGTGATGACGCTCTAGCAGACGAAACCTTTCAAACCTCATTGTTACTCACACGGCAAGTTATATCACTCGGTACTTGGCACCCTTCGAGGAAAGAGTAGTCATTCGTTCACTACTTACCAGTTGCAGGACCGTGTTGACAACCTCCTTGTTAGAAACTTGCCCGACTTCAATAAGCCCTATCAACACGGCAAACTTCAAGTTATCCGCCATGGCCACTTTAACCACATCCTCTGGCCGTTTGACATCTTCAATCGGCGGTTCAGTTGGCTCCGCCATTTTCACTGAACTTTATACACACTGTGATCACACAGGTAACACTTTAAGATTCACCATTCACTGAAAATCACCACTCTACACAGGACAAACGTCAATGACGACTACGGACAGACGCCATCTTTGACAGATACTGATTCACAAGCGAACGAAATATTTTAACATGTTTATGATCTTTGAAGCTGAATTCTTTTATCATCATTATGCGCATAAAAGTAAGAAGAAATTATGGTTGTGAAAAATAAAATATTATTATGAAGAATATCCTTGTTATTCTTCGTAAATTTTCGTAACCTCAATTATGTTCCATGCCAAAGATTTTATTTCTACAGGCCACTATCATCAACTTTCAACATTTTTGGTATTTTCTGAGAAAAATAAATTGTCTTACTCTCTTCCTAGGTGTAAGATAATGATAATTCTATATTTTCATTGGTCAATGAACGCATGTTTTGAGGTTGCCACGATTGCGGGAAACATTAAATTTTCAAATTCAGCAGGTCGTATTTCTTTGTTTGTTCTCATGGGAGCTATATAATTCTAGGTACCTGTTTCAATGTATGTGATACTTTGAGTACATTAGCATGTATTACGATGACTTATAGTATGTGGTAGCGGTTTTGTGACAAAATGTATCGACTGCGAGACGAAAGACAGCTAACTGGTCAGGTGCGCATATGACATGTTGAGGAGTAAGTTATATTCTTGAATGCTATCATCATCAGAAAAGAAAGATGCTTTACTATATATATTACTAAATAAGGGAACGGATTTATAAAATCTAGTCATATCCAAGGGTTAAGCTCTCATTTCTTAGCATGGTTTCAGGTGGACCGATTATTTTTGAGGAAGTTCGATTCAGTACATCAAGATCTACATGTGACCATTCCTGCAGAATTCCTTCATGAAATATTATCCACTAAAATATTTGGTTTTGCATGTCGATTTTACTGGTATAGGATCATGCCTGAGCAATACAGATGACTGAGATGACTTTCCCAATGTTACCTCCTTAGGACTCATTCTCACAACTTGGTCCCCAACCAGCTAGTTTTGACCATGACTTTTTACACATCCTTAACTTTCATTACCTTCCTACAGAGGCACCTGTGACTGAAGGATTCTCTCCAGATGGAGTGACTGTTTCCTAGAAGTGTCTGGGTGATGCCTCCTCTCAAACTAATGTCCAAATGACTTCCCTTAAAACGCATCAGAAGTATTCGATCCACCACCATGAGGATATGGTTTAGTTTTGCTAAAACCAATGGCCTAAATGCATCTGCAAAGTTTTTTTTATGAAAGGTTCTCATAATTTTTGGTTGTACCCAGAGGTTAATGTTTTCGTTTAAATTCTATTCAGTTATTCAGTTCTTACTGTAATAAATTTTGCATTTGTCCTCAAGCCCATACAGTTGTCATTCATTACATTGAACTGTGGAAGGGATGTATATTTTGACATTATCTATCCAGCACGTATTTACCTTGCAAAGATTTCTGAGCTGTCATATATTATAGCCATGGTGTTTGTGATCACTTGTCATTATCTTTCTTTATTAGTCATTTTAATCATATTTGGAATCAAGTTTTTGTAGCTTTTTTATCATTCTGTACTAGCCAGGGAATGACCTCAAGCATTCTATGACAGCTGAAGTCGGTGAATGCTCCTGGATATGCCTGACTGGGAAGAAAATGGCACTTGAACCCCAATCTAGCAAATCCTTTTTCAGATGCTTGTAAGACTCGGGTAGTATGTAAGAACACACATCTGAATGAAATAAACCATGGCTTGTCACAAAAATTAACATAAGAATTTTAAAGAAAATCACAAAACTTAAAATGATTGTAGAAAACTACTGCAATTCATCTTTTAAGTTCAGGAATGATTTTTACATGGAAGAAAATACTAAATGCTTTACGTTGACTTAAGTACTATCACCACCACCTTACACAAATATTGTAGATGGTTATATAATCAATGTTAGCAAGTTTATTACAAGAAAAACTTTATTAAAAAAAATATTTACAACTTGTTGCTGTAAGGGAAAATACTTTAGATCTGAAATACAAACTACATCATGTGTGACCGCAGCATGTTCATATACTATAACAATTAATGTTCAGCTTCTTTATATACTTACAAAACACCGAATATGTACACAATATCGTACTTGTAAGTAAAAGCATATGATACACAGTATAAATGGTGGGTGAAAAGAATAAATCAAATGATGAGTGATTAACATTTTTATACAGAGATATCTAACTGCATTTTTTAACAAACTCTCAGTATACCTAAATATTTACAATATGTATACAGTACTTAATTAATAACTAAGATGACTTCACTAACAATAAATTAAACAATATACTGTTGAAAACGAATGTCTACTGTACTTTGATCTCATAAAAAGGGTTAGCAAAATCTATGAAGCAAAACAATCCTAATATAAGGCCCACAAAGGCATCATGTGATATACTACACTATTGTCATCAGTAAAATTGCAACAACATTGCATTTGATATTCAATCTCATTGTGCTACCTACATTAACTTTATTGTACATTCACATTCATAACTCATTTACTACTATTGACTATTGATTCCTCTTTTCATAAGTCAGTAAAAATGCATTCTCAACCACCCATGCCCTGGCTTATCAGTGACTGTGGGGGCTATTTCGTGATTCAAACACTTAACGTGTTTTGGCATAAATCTTTCAGGACTTTGTTTGCAAAAGTGAACTTTTATGTATTAATACATAACTGTGTGGTTACTGTATTACTGGGAGCAAATGACTGCAATAATTTAAGTACTAATTGCTTCTTAATGTACAATCAATCCAAAGACATAGAATATGTTCATACTATTCGCCATTTCCCGCGTTAGCGAGGTAGCATTAAGAACAGAGGGCTGAGCCTTTGTTCCAAAGTCCAGAGCATAACAATGAGCTTAACTGGTATATCCCTTGGGTAACTTAATTGTTTCCCATGTATAATTTTTATGGTTACACATTAAGACATCCCAGTTTTGCAAAACTGGTTCCCATAAAGGATGCACATGAGCTTAATCCATCTTATGTATTTGGGGACAGAATTAAAGATAATATATATAATTCACAAAATAAGGAAAAGCTAATGAAATTTATCACTATACATGTTACAGATTTTTCAACCAAGTAACATGTTATTTTTGATACAATCAGGGAATGTTAAAATCACTAACAAGTTTTCTCTAAAAAAAAAATTACACAATAAAAATCTTCAAGGGAACTCGAGGGTCAATACTCATTACAAATAAATGTGTAACCATCACACAGAATAAAGATTTTGTGGAAGTGTCCACAAATAAGCACAGAATTCTACGGCGGATTCCAAAATCTTGTTTGAACACTACCAGACGCCAGCCTACAAATATACCTTCCTACAATTGCAAACTTTTCCTTTCCATCTTGTTTTAGCCAAAAGGATAATGCAAGCAATCTATGTCAAATACATATGATTCAAGTTTACAGTACCAATAATTTACACTGACTTACATCATTAGCTATACTGTGTTAAGTGATGGTGGCATGTGCATTGCTGGCGACTTGCCTCATTATTATATGGAAAATTTCCGTGTAGTACATCACTTAAGAAGGATGTATGTGATACAAGGTGGACTTCTAAATTCAATCTACAGTAGTACAACTAAAACAAGGGGAACAGGTACCAATTCACTATAAATGCAATGTTATGGTTACGAAAACATTTCATATTCATGTGGAAGTAAATCACCATATATCCAACAATGCTTATTGTACAAGTTAATGTGTTCATTTATCAGTCTTAAGTACCAGATATCAAAATAATTCATTTGCCCATTTTATGCTTGTAATATATAACCTATTGATCGGTTTAATTTTTCTTTTTTTGTTAAATTTTTTCATTGCAACCAGAGCAATTCAAATTTTCACAAACTTGTAAATATTCATTGCACAGTACCCTCTACTAAAGTTTTGATAAATATGCTTCACATATACAAAAGCATTTAATTTTCTCATTTCACATTTCCCTGATTATTAGTCATTCATAAATCATGTGATATTATTTGGTCATAATTGGTTATTCATAAATCATGTGATATTATTTGGTCATAAACATTTTTGGAAAATGCTTTAACTTGATATGCAAGCAAAAGAGAGGTTGTTGGATGTGAAAGTGCTGAGAGGGATAGCAGGTTTAATCTGATTATCTTCTGGAGGAGGCGAGCATGTAAGTTTTAGTGGTTTTAGAAAAAAAAATGCAGAAAAAGTAAGTTAGCTACATGATAAGATTCTATGAGAGACTGAGTTTACAGTGGCATATGGTGAGAGTAAATCGAACTTGTGGAGTGGAAGGAGCATAGAGGACCAGTACCTACATGTGAAAGGTTCAGAACATGGAAGGGGGTGTGAGAAGTGCAAGGGAAAGAATGAGTTGAATCCATGCAGTATACAAGAAATGACATTGTCAACAGGCTGAACCAGGTCACATGAAATGGTTGAGGGAAACTATACAAAGCTCTGTAGGATCTATATGTGGATAAGGAGCTCTGGTATCAGTGAATTATACATCAGCTAGAGTGTGGAAGTGAGCAAATGAGGCCATTCCATCATCTGTTCCTGAGACTACTTTGCTGATGTGATGAACATGCATGGGAAAAAAAGTAGCAGAAAAATGTAAACTCCTTTGGGTCAGAAAGTTCTTTGATAAGAACATATTACCAGTGAAACAGTCTTGCCAAAGGTGACTTTTCACTTTCAGCACAACCATAAGCAGTAGTCCAGTAACATGTATAAATAAATGTTCTCGATAGCCTAGGTTCGACTCTTAAAGCACACAATGGTAAAACTTATTAGGGCAATTCAAATTCAAACATTACATGTTCTGATATATATATATATATATACATGTGTATGTGGGTGGGTTGGGCCATTCTTTCGTCTGTTTCCTTGCGCTACCTCTCTAACGCGGGAGACA
>JAUTXX010000046.1:794379-805609 GCA_032273605.1 Panulirus laevicauda
AGGTAGTGATGAAGTGAGAAGGAGATGGAGTGAGTATTTTGAAGGTTTGCTGAGTCTGTCTGATGATGGAGTGGCTGACATAGGGTGTTTTGGTCAGGGTGGTGTGTGAAGTGAGAGGGGTCAGGGAGAATGGTTTCATAAAGAGAGAAGAGGCAGTGAGAGCTTTGTGGAAGATGAAATCCAGCAAGGCAGTGGGTTTGGAAGGAAATGCAGTGGAATTTATTAAAAAAGGGGGTGACTGTGTTGTTGATTGGTTGGTAAGATATTCAATGTGTATATGGACCATGGTGAAGTGACTAAAGATTGTCGGAATGCATGCATAGTGTCACTGTACAAAGGCAAAGGGGATAAAAGGTAAGTGTTCAAACTACAGAGGCTATAAGTTTGTTGAGTATTCCTGGGAAATTATATGGGAGGGTATTGGATGAGAGGGTCAAGGCATGTACTGAGCATCAAATTGGGGAAGAGCAGTATGGTTTCAGAAGTGGTAGAGGATGTGTGGATCAGGTGTTCGCTTTGAAGAAAGTGAGAAATACTTAGAAAAACAGATGGATTTGTATGGAAAGAGGGGCGAGTATGCAGTCTGTTGGGGATGAGAGGGCCAGTGAAATGAGTCAGTTGTTTACTGATAACACAGCTCTAGTGGCTGATTCCTGTGAGAAATTGCAGAAGTTGGTGACTGAGTTTGGAAGAGTGTACTAAAGGACAAAGTTGAGGGTAAATGTGAATAAGAGCAAGATTAATAGGTTCAGTAGGGTTGAGGAACAATTTAATTGGGATGTAAGTCTGAATGGAGAAAAATTGGAGGAAGTGAAGTGTTTTAGATATCTGAGAGTGGACTTATCAGCGGATGGAAGCATGGAAGTGGGTCACAGGGTGGGGGAGGGGGCAAAGGTACAGGGAGCGATGAAGAATGTGTGGAAAGAGAGAATGTTATCTCGGAGCAAAAATGGGTATGTTTGAAGGAACAGTAGTTCCAACAATGTTACATGGTTGCAAGGCATGGGCTATAAAGTGTTGTACAGAGGAGAGTGGATGTGTTGAAAATGAAATGTTTGAGGACAATATGTGGTGCGAGGTGGTTTGATCAAGTAAGTGATGAAAGGGTAAGAGAGATGTGTGGAAATAAAAAGAATGTGGTTGAGAGAGCAGAAGAGGGTGTGTTGAAATGGTCTGGACATATGGAGAAAATGAGTAAGGAAAGATTGACAAGAGGATATATGTGTCAGTGGTGGTGGGAACAAGAAGTGAGTGACCAAACTAAAGGTGGACAGATGGAGTGAAAAAGACTTTGTGTGATTGGGGCCTGAACATACTGGAGGGTGAGAGGTGTGTAAGGAATAGAGTGAATTGGAAAGAAGTGGTCTACCAGGGTCGACGTGCTGCCATGGACTGAACCAGGGCACGTGAAGTGTCTGGGGTAAACCATGGAAAAGTTTATGGGGCCTGGATGTCGATAGGGAGCTATGGTTTCGTTATATTACACATGACAGCTAGAGACTGTGGGAACGAATGTGGCCTTTTTTGTGTGTTTTCCTGGGGCCACCTTGCTGAAGCAGGAGGTAGCGATGCTGTTTCCTGTGGGGCAGGGTAGTGACAGGAATGGATGAAGGCAAGTAAGTATGAATATGTACATGTATATATAAGTATAAGTCTGTTTATGTGTATGTATTTGTATGTGGGCATTCATGTATGTGTGAGTGATGGGCTATTCTTCATCTGTTTCCTGGCACTCCCTTGCTGATGCAGGAAACAGCGATTAAGTATAATAAATAATACATATATCTTTTTATTATACTTAATCACCGTCTCCCGCATTGTCAAGATAGCGCAAGGAAACAGACGAAAGAAATGGCCGAACCCACCCACATACACATGTATATACATCACCCACACACACACATACATACCTATACATTTCAACGTACACATACATACACAGACATGTACATTTATACACATGTACATCTTCATACTTGCTGCCTTCATCCATTCCAGTCACCACCCCGCCACACATGAAGCAGCATCCCCCCCACAGCCGCCGTGAGGAAGCTT
The DNA here is from genome assembly GCA_032273605.1 of Panulirus laevicauda. Taxonomy (NCBI): domain Eukaryota; kingdom Metazoa; phylum Arthropoda; class Malacostraca; order Decapoda; family Palinuridae; genus Panulirus; species Panulirus laevicauda. Next base: position 796,435 of record JAUTXX010000046.1, read on the forward strand.
AGCTGCTGCTTCCTGCATCAGTGAGGTACCACAAGGAAAAAGATGAAGAATGATCCAACCACCCACATATATATATATACATAAACGCACACATACATCTCAACTTATACATACACAGACATATATACACATGGACATATTCATATATAATTACATATATATATTTTTATGCTTAATTGGTCTCTATATTTTTCTTTTTTAGCCTGATGCAGTGAGAGGAGCTTGGAGCAACTATTAAGTAATGTCAGTTAATGCATGTTATCTACAGTAAGTTCAATGTGCCTGAGGATGTATTTTACACCATGGGACCAATGCCCAGCCAATTTTCCTTCTTTAGAAAGCAAGAGGTACTTGCTAATTCACCAGATCCTCAAAGTGCTGTACAGCCTTCTCCAGATCACATCAGGAGCAATGCTAATGAAGCCATCACTGTTCTCTACTGTGTAAACTTCATTCGTACACATCATTTAGGTGAGTTAATACTTACAATATTTTTAAAGCTAACCCTGCATTTCCCTTACTTTTTCATGAATACTCATTTCTTTTTCAGTTGACACTTAACCAATGTTCATTTAACAGCAGCATGGTTGAATCATATATTAACACCAGTGAATCTGTACATTCAACCCAACCTCCTCACTTCTTATCACACATTTAGAAAGTTTAACATTCTCCCAGTGGTACATGTCAGGGTCACAGCTAGCCATCCAGCCTGCCCTAATCTGCATATTACCACACACGTTTAATATCTGTCTTTATAGCTAGATAGCACTATGTAACCTTATAATGAAGGATTCCTTGTTAAAAGAAGATACATGGAAAAAACGGGTTTTTCAAATTTTGTCATAATTAAATGAAAGAATAATGTATAAAAGTATTTGCAAAAAATATTAGCTAAACACATTAACCACGTGGCCCTGGTGTAATACTGAAATTAACATGGAAATTCATGGGATAGTCTTGGAGAAATGAAAGTGCAGGGTACTGAATAATGTGTGCATCATACAAATTATCTTTTCCATTTCAAGATGAAATAAATGTAAGGGCAAAGGATGTATACAAAGAGTAAATATGTTTCATATATCTTTGGTTTAATGCTGTAGTTATCAATAGATTCCCCAAAGGAAGGGATCTGTATGGTGTGCATAATTCATTTTTAGTGTTTTCCTTTTAAAATTATACAAATACACGTAAAAAAAGCTATATTATTCTACATGTATTTGTCAGTGGTATAATACTTATGTCAATGCCTGTATCCCAAAGTAATGGTGGGGAAATGTGCATCATTTTATGCACCACATTTAAATACTACACAGCATTCTGACGGAGCAAGCAGGCCAGAATTACATGCTATTCTGAAGAAGAATGTAACGTAATTTGCAAGAATGTGGATATATAATCGAAATTTAAGTATTGCAATTGCAAAAAAAAACAATGGTTGTTGATGTGTTGCATAACACTTACCATGTGCCCCATGTTTACTAAATATGCTTTGAAGTTTTAGCGAGTGTTCTCATGAACCAAATTATTTTCATTTCAATGGTAACCCAATTTGTTAATTTTTTCTTAGAAAAACCTACAAGAAGTGAAAGGGAAGCAAGCAAAGGAAGCTTACAGTGTTCATAACTACCATTCTTTTGGTATCCATGTACATTTTGAAATTTTTGTTTTACAAGAGAGGATGTAAAGTTAAAATGAAAAAAAAAAAAATACTAATCAAGACAGCAGACTAAGATGAGCAGCCAAACAGCAAGTCAGTGAGGTCAGCCTGATGGCAGTTGCTGACTGGCTGAGGGCAGATCTGGATAACATATGCAACAACTTTGAATACTGTACTAACAAGTCCTTTGTGAAGTAGGAGCATTAGCTGCTCCATCTTCAATGACTGTGAACCTAAACAGGGTCCCAACCAATACATTTCCAAGAAATGTATCTCACACTAGTGGGACAGAACAGATTTTACATTCATGGAAAACTTAATAGTGAAGTTAAAAACCTATAGCCCATTTGGAGAACACAATATAGTTCCATAAATGGATGCAACATATTAAAAAGGGTGAATGTATACTGTAATAATGTTTCAATAATTTGTGTCAATACCTAAGAAGTCAAAAGGGAGTGTTTGCACCTTTACCTCTTGAGGGTAATAAATATCTTCATTTCTGAAATTTTACTAAAACATTTTAATCTGCAATAAATGTAGTCCCAATAGGCAGCCATGTCAGCTTTAAATATAAAATAAGTAGCATTTGCTAATGTCTTACATTAGAATCTACTCATAATTTTTGTTATTCCCTAACATAATGCCTCATTTCCATTATTACCGTAAAATCCTTCCAAGACCAGTATCATGTGAGAGGCAAAGGCCCTTGCTCAACAGATTAATGTCCTTCCTTGAGATCAATCTCGAACCAGAGCACAGAATTTCAAACACTCGGCTTTATGACGCCTAAAGCTAAACTAAACATGAAGAACACCTATGTTATCTAATGCTAAACAAAACATTTAATTGCAATGATACATAATGTTAGACTATTAAAGCATAAATCAAACTTTATGACTCACTTGTAAAAGTCAGCATAGCGTTCCATTCTGGGGTATTGCACGAGAACTTTCCAAGCAGCACCAGCAACAAGGCTTAGGCCAATGGCTATAGTGATATGCTTCTTAATCTGGGCTCTCAGGAGGCCCCTCATTACAGGTTTGGTAAGGCTCATTGTGGTAATGTGCTGAAATAAAGTACAAGACTCTTTGAACACAACCTGTGAAAGACATCTGTCAGCTACAGGAAGTAAACTTGAAATCTGAGAATCTATGCAAACTGCCTTCCTAATGATTTTTTCTTCTAATTAGAACATCTGAACATCTATGGAATCATGGAATGATCAATGCAATCTGGAAACTGACCACCATATCACTATAAAATAACAGAATCCACACATCATTCTAAAAACTATATATGATGAGCTAAATATTTACAAACTGAAATCTCTTTCCAACCTTTTCCAGAAACACTACAAGCAAAATCAGGGAATATATATCAAATGAACCATCAATGTGTGGTAGAAAGAAATCAAACTCTATACCCTAGAAAGGAGAAAAAGATACACAAGCTATGCATGAAAACTTGCAGCTATCAAATACATTGTGCTTGGATTATGTCTTGATGTGGAAGAGAGAGAGTAATGGAGTCTGCAATAATTTCAAAAACACATGTGAGCCAAATAAAAAAAACATGGAAAGGCTATTCACTGCACCAACAAGCAAAGTAATTTGCCAGCATTAAATAAGTACAAAGTAATTTACAAGAAAATAATATAAATGGTTGAAAACATTCCCAACTGAATCATGGGTTGACAATTATGAGATGTGCAGAGTAGCAGGAAAAAAAATAATAAGTAGGACTTGAGTATCAAGGATTGACAATTATGCAATGTGCAGAGTTGCAAGAAACATATAAATCATTAAGACTTGATTGCCGAGTGCTAGCTAGCCCTGCCTAGTAGCAAAATGTCATTGGTAGCTATTCTCATATCCACAAAATAAACCTTGAATGAATAGCGCAATCCTAGAACCCTGAAAGGACCTAGTCATTAACCATGTCCATTAACCAGAACCATTGGACCCGAAGTGTGGTGGTGTGTATTGAAGTGGAAAAATGCAGAGCAGTTGTGAAATACGTGTTCACTATGACATGCATTTTAGGCATGTACAGTCTAGGGATATGATGAATTACTGTTTGTTTAGTTGAAAAAACTGGTAGTGCCCTGTGACAGATGAAAAACTGTCATGTCTGTCTTTGATGTGGTTTCATATGGGTGTGTGCCTGGTGGAATGGAATTCAAAACCAGACGGAGAGAGTTCTGTAAGAGTTTGTTGGGTCATTTTAGTATAAATATGTTTGGCCAGTTTGGTGTTTGCTAAAGGTGAAAGAATCAGGGCGTATGGGTGGCATATGGAGGAGGCAGCAGTGACCTTTTCATTTCAGTGTGAAGGATGGTGGATGGTTGCTAAGTGATGGCTCAGATGGGAAGGGGTTCAATGCTGTTGAGCAGAAATGAGTGTAGATTCTTATATGGTGGGACTGAGTAGGAAATATTGTTTTGCTATGCAGCTAGTGACAAACATTTTGTGTGGTTTTTTATTTTGTTGTTTGCTTTGGAAAAATGGTGTAACTCAGTATTTGAACAATAGTCTAATGAGAATGCTTTTTTCTTTTTAATAGAGGGATACTTTTTCATTTGTAAAGGACCCTGAGGGAGTCTTTCTTATTTGTAAAGAAAACCAAGGGATTCTTCATCCTGTCTAAAACTGGTGACAGCAAGTGTTTTCAGGGAAATTAGGTTAATACTATGGAGAAGCAAAAGCACACTTGAAATTTCAAAATATTGAAAAAAAACTTAAAAATAGAAGCAATTGCACACTTGAGGAAGATTCAAAATATTAAAAAAATAATCTTGTCCTTATGATTAAGCACAATTTTCTGATTAACATGACATACAGCTTAACTTGCTAAATTAATGTTTATGAGCATTATTTAACTTAAACTGCATCACTGCCAACCACATAAGATACTCTTGTTTTGAGGCATACCAAGTGAGCTGGGAGGTATTTTTTTCAAGATCTTTGTCACAAAGATTATTTACTACTAATTTACTTCAGAAATATTTATAAGTTAATATGAATGCCTAACAAAAATTATAATATAACATGAGGGTACAGATCTTGTACATAATCTTCAAATATTTTCCAGTAAATGGAGAAGTTTAGGCTGTATTGTCTGACAACAATGTGTGGGATACCAGTGTAAGTATTAATGGGACTATTCTGCCTTGAGAGAAGACTGACTTTTTTTGGGTGGGGGAGGGGGGGGCTATTGTTAAAAAAAAAAAAAAAAACTGGAGTTGGAAAGTACAGGTTTTTAGGAGACTCAATTACACAGCCTAACAGTTTTCAGATTGTGGTTCTTATGAATGACCAACTTTGTGGCTGGCTATAAAGCTGGCAAACCATTTTTAGGCCTTTTAATGAAGGATGAGAAGTATTTTTTGATTGTTTATATGTTGGGGTATGGTATGAAATGCTTTGCTGATGCATGTTACCATTAGTCAATAAGGGAGTAGGGCTGTGGTTGGTTGAAGTCGCACAGAAGGTGTGCGAGGTTTATATGGTGTGTGGAGTGGAGTGTATAAGTCTGATGTGTGATGTTTTGGTTGATTCTGCCATAAATTAGTTTTTCAAAGTGTTTGGATACTGATGATAACAGTGGTATGGGGTGGCAAGATAAAGGGGAGTTTGGGGGTTGAAAAATACAATGTTGGCAAATTTCCACATAGAACAAGATTTTGCTGAGTAGTAAGTTGAAGTTCTCAACGAGTACTCTCTCTCTCTCTCTTATAAGTTAACATGTATTTGACGAGGATATTCTTAATATTTTGGAACTGGAGTTTGTCTGTACCAAGGAGCAAATTCGAGTTTATTGTATGAGGTTATTTAGCACTGGAATAATTGTCTCATAGGAAACTGTCTTCAATGTCAAGGTAGTGAAGGTCTGAAATTAACTAGAATTAGTCTCAATAAAATACATGGTAGAACAACTGATATGGACCTATGTATGACAAATGATTGTGCAACACAATTTACAAAATGGAATGGTTCATGAGTATCACAGGTATGAAAAAAAGAGCTTTATATTTGTGAAGTACCTGTATTATACTTTATATGCTTTCCTCGGTGAAATATCTACAAACATGCCAACAATGTATTTTGCCAAAATAACTTCGCACATCCGTAGATTTAGAAACGCCTTAAGTGCTGGAGCGGAGACGATACCCCACAGCTTAAAACACCAGCATCAGGATTTCTTTTTCTTAACTATTCATACATAACCACAGGCTTAAAAGCCTGCTGTCAGTATCGGGTATACAGCACTGCTTTATCGAATCAGCGTAACAATGAATGTGCACATTTGCAAAAAAAAATCGATAAGGCTCTCAAGACGTTTGACCTACTAGTGAACTAAGAGTATCAGAACAAACTAGGATATTATCATAGTTTCTGATATCCAGCGAATTTCTGGGCTTTGGTTAGGTTTGGTTTTGATAGAAATGGTCTTTCCAATGGTTTCTGATCTCTTTTGAACGAATCAGACCTTCATTTTAGTACGGTAAACTACTTATTGTGATTTCCTTCACCCAAAACCCCGGTTCGCAGGTGGATGTCAGCAACGCTAATATTCCCCAAACTATTATGATTCTTCATTGAGAAATTTTTATAATCAGCTGGTTTTATCCACTCAATAACCGGTTTACATTATTCCTCTACTTATCCACATTATTAACTATTTCAATAATCATAACAAACCTAACATTCACACATATACTAAAAACTTATGATATTTGATAAAGGCAATAATAATGCCTCAATAATAGAAAATCCATAGCTTCTACTTAGCCACTCACTTGCTGGCGTCTACCCACGAAAATGGCGAAACAACAAGCACGTACGAACTCTGGTGGTGGATTTCTGTACTACTGACCTGTGCAGCAGCAGCAGCACTACCCCGCCAAACTCAAAAATTCCAGCTCCCTTCAACAAATTTGTCGTGTATTAGTCAAAATTAGTAATTTTCATAATTTTGCCCTACGTTAGGTCTCATAAGAAATTTGATCGTTGAACGTTTTTGTACAGATTTGCTGAATATTCATTAACATTGGTAAATTCTATTTACAAGAAACTGGTGGAAGATTGTTGTACAGAAAAAGATTGTACCTTCATTTTACTAACATTTCAGTAATTCCTGATTGCACAGTATTCTGATATTCTACTGATTAAATAGAACTACTATATGATATGGTATGTGCCTGAAACCAATCTTCATGGGTATCAGGTGCATAAACACCTGTACCTGCAACCTGTCAAAAAACTTTCTAAAAAAAAGAATAATCATCTAAAGAGCTACAGACATAGCGATAACTGTATGTCTTAATATAGAATGCCATTAATGTTGAATATTTTTTGTTTTAAAACATTTCTAAGCTTATTCTATGTTATATTGTTGTCTTGAAACCCAGGCCAAAGTTTTCTCTTCAGCCAATGAGATATCGCTTTACTCATAATGTCAACCAATCAACAACTGTCTTTCTAGAGATCTCCCCACGTAGGGCTCTGTCTGTTTCTACATATTTACAAATGTGTAGTAATGTGGTATTCTAAACCAAAACTTTACATTCAAGAGATATTCTCTGCGATAGCTAATACTTAAGTTCATATCTTAGTATGGAGATTGCCTTTGCTTTTCGTCTTTTCATTGAATTTAACATAATATTAATTGTCAAGAAAGGGACAGAACATCGGGCACCTTCCCATCAGGCCTCAGATTGATCAGCGCATGCGTAAACAAGACATTGCAAATGGCGGCGAATGTTATTGTTTAATGGAGTCTGTAATATTTCACAATCATGCTTGGATTTACCTCTATAACAGGTAAGATGCGTCGAACTGGTGGTGTAAGAAAGCAAGTTTAATATCTCAAGAACAGAATGCAGTGTAAATGGACGGTTAAAAGTGGAAAGTGAGCGGGAAAATCATTTTTCACAAAATGGTGTATGGAGCGAGTGACGTTCGCTTGACCATCGCTAAGACGAAACTCTTAGCGTTCTTCCCGAAATAATTTGCCAACACTTGGCCAAATCAGTGAAAACTATATTTGACTGTGATGTTCGGATATATGTGATCCTTACCATTGGAAAGTGAAGTGAGATATATGATAATGGGGAGAAAGAAAAGTGTCTGAAAATACGGTGGTATCGGTGGCTTGGCAGGACCGTCCGTTTGTTGTTGTGGGCTGCGGCCTTCTGCAGTTCTCCACCATCAGGATTTACGCAGTATTTGCCCTTCCCTGGACACGCCTACTTCGCCAATGGTTTGTAAAACAATAGGACTGTTTTAGTTTGAGTCTATTAAAGTGATGAATTGTAACTAGTTTTAATTTTAATTTTTTGGGTGATTAGTATCGAGAGTGGCTAGAGATATTCAGCGTCCGCTGGCCGTCGCTCACGTCTTGCTACGCTCTGAACAGATTTTAACCCAGGTTTTAAAGAGGTCATTGCTGATTAGGTACATGTCTGCACATGAGTATCTCCTAGGACAAGGGTATGTACTTTTAGACGCCTGTGAAAGTTGGATATTTAAGTCTGATTTGCCGCATCCTGGATTGTCACGTTTATTCATCAGTAAGGAAATTGTGTCATTACAGGTGATTCCTGTATAACGCACTGGCTGAAAAATAGTGATTAAAGTAAGTAGTGACTACAGCTTTTAAAATTGGAAATGAATTGTTTTATTTACTTAGAAGTTTATTTCTGTATTGACTTCTAGGTTGCATATTGAGTCATTTTGTTCTGCTTTGCTGGTGTAGTGTTTGTATGATACAGTGTGAGTTGTAAAGCCTGATTTAATGGATTTTGTTTTAAAACATCGAACGCGTATAGAAATATGGGTAATATACATTGTGGAAAACATTGGGTTTATTAATGTAAAAGCAGGTTAAACTCCTGTAAGCAAATCAACTGAACCTATGAGTAACTCAATAAATTACTGAAAAATATGGTTGAAATATACCAGCGTTCGATAGGTATGCTGCTTGTGATTATATGAATGCTTATCCTGTCATCTGTTTGTTTACATTTGGCAGCAGTTGTTCAAAGTTCAATCATGCTAAATTTTGAGTGCCTCATTGCTATCAGGTTGTGATATTGATTGATCTTGTTTAGCACTGTTGGTATAGTGTTTAGATGTGCTTTTAATCTCTGAAATATGCTGAGATATACCTGATTGTGTTATCCAAATTGCCAATATTCTACTTGTGAAAAAAAAATTTCAAGTAAAAAAGAAAAAGATAATTAAAAGAAGATTATTATACTCAGTGCTTTCACCAGATTGCTATCCTTAAATTCTGATATAGACAATTGAAAACATAATTGAAATGAACATCATATGAAATACTACACATGCAAGAGACAAGTGTTATGGGTTTCGACTTACCATTAGAGAAATGATAAACTTGTGGAAGTGTATTGCTTAAATCTATAGCAGGAAGCATTACACAACCTGGTTTTGACAAGTCTCTCTCAGATGGTGTTGCCACCTCTTCCTACATGTAGTGTTTTGATGC
>JAUTXX010000046.1:850397-861309 GCA_032273605.1 Panulirus laevicauda
TCCTTTGCTTACAGCACCCCCCCCCCCCCGATCGTGCCCCTGCCGCTACTCCAGTGAGTCCCGCACACCAAGCTGGTGTTACCGGACTCTGCCTACATAACACGACACCCTGACAGTAAAGACTCTTTGGGCGAAGCTGTATCATTAGTAGTGGACTGAAGGGTCGTTGTCTCATTCTTGATCGCCGTTTCCCAAGTTAGCGAGGTAGCGCCAAGAACAGACTAAAAAAACAAAAAGGGCCTCGTTCGATCACGTCCATTCTCCAGCTGTCATGTGCAATGCGCCGAAGCCACAGCCTCCTATCTACCACCAGGCCCTGCGGACCTTTCCATGGGGCCTGGGGCTTGTACGGTCGCGTAACCTCACCTGCGGATGCATGTTGATAAGCGCTTCAGCATCCCACCAGAAGTAGGTTGCCCTCTCGTAAATTTTCGCTTCTCAGAAGCATATTCCTTAACCGGTGATAATAATAACCTGGTGCAAATTTCCAATTCGTTCTCCTGCCTTCCCGCGCACACAATCCTGAAGACGTACCACACGGAGGGAGAGGGAGGCGGCCGTGCGTTGGGTGGTATTCGGATCCAGGCGGCAGAAGGTGGGTCACCGTAAGGTTAGTACCCTTAGCCCGTGTTTACTGCCGGACGTCCGGGGTCCGGGGTTCCCATCCCTCACCAAATACCTCTCGTCGTCCCTCACGGTCGCTCCCCATCGCCCAAACCACCGTAGGCAAGATGATGAACTTAAATATCTAACGTAAATATCGGACACGAAATTGAAAGGAGTATAACAAAAATGAAGTAAAGTACTTTTGAGTAGCTATTGATGTTTAAACTTGTAAATAAATATTATTAGGAAACTGTCAGGCCAAGCCTTCGACACCACCACCGTGATATTTTACCGAGCGTGTCATGACTGGAGGCAAAATATCCCTCATATATGTTAGGCGTTGCGAAGTATTGGCAGTACCAGACCTGTCCATAACCGAACATGCGATACAGAACTAGAAATTCCACATCTTCGAGCATGGAAATGTTATGACATTCCCCAAACCAGTCAACCGTTCTTGATGCGCATTGAATAGAAAAAAAAAATCGTTCTTTTATCATATTTTTTTTTTCTGGAAAGTCCACAGGCAAGTAAAATAAAAATTCTACACTAGAGGTAATTTTGATGACGCAATGCCACACGACCCCCCCGAGACCCTGACGGTAAAATAATACTTTCAAATGTAGCAACTTCCTAGACTGTAATTGAGCAGAATTTACGTGTCATCGGCAGTAACAGATAAAGATAATGACTTTTTAATTCGTATCTTTAACGCGAAGGTACTGAATTATGAAGGAAATTATAATACTGAAAATATAGCGAACACCCCTCAGGAGTTACATATTGAAAATGATACGCGGTGGTGTGGAAGAACAGAAAACGGGAGTTTCTGAAGACCCAACTGCACGATTTCAAATGCATTCACCAATGTCACACGTCAGAGTCGAGGCCGAGGTATAGGAGCTTCTCTGTACATGTACACACACATATATATATGGGTCTTATGCTACCCTCCATCCTAGTTCTTTGTTGAATTATACGTCATGCCAGTCTCCGCTCCAGTGCTTTGTTAGATCATACCCGCTGTACCACCCACCACACCAACCAGGGCTTTGTTACGTGATACACCCAACACCTTCCCTCCATCTTCATACTACATCATATATTCTCCTGGTAAGTGTGGTCCGTACCGATCTCTTGAATCCTACACCCAGCCTTCTGATACAAGGTAGAGTTATACATCCAAGTGGTCTTGGATCTTAATGTAAAGTTCAATTATACAGCCCAGTGGCCTTGCTTCTTAATATTAGGTTCAGTTGTACACTTCTAGTGGCCTTGCTTCTTAATATAAGGTTCAGTTATATACCTCCAGTGACCTTGTTTCTTATCACAAACTTAAATCATTCACTTCGAGTGATCTTGTTTGTAGTATTCCATTTGAATATACAAGAGAGGTAGCTCTCCATGGCTATATCTGATCGACTCGTACACTGTGAGGAACCAACCCTACATCCGTACTTTGAAAGGAATCATACACTCTTGATCATTACTGGCCCCTGCATCAGGTGTGGTGCTGATCCCTGGTAGTCTCACCGGCCTATGATTGAGGGCCGTGTCCTCAGAAATAGACATCCCTGTGGGAGCTCTAGGCGAGTTCCCGGCTGTCTGGTGCCTAGGCCAGTCCCTGGTGTGGCGCTTTGCCCCAGCCCAAGTTGTCACCCAGATATCTACCAGCCGCTGGAGAGCCGAACGGTTGGCTGAGCTGCGCGACACCACCTTCTGCCAACGGCGCGCGGATCCCGAGTCATCGAGTGTGACGTTGGATTACATCCTCTCAGTAGCCTTACAGAATGTGAAAATGTCCTGAGACAATTGATCTTGTGGCACCTTGTGGTGTGGCATTAACTGGCTGTGGTACAGCAGAGCTCTTTAGCTTGGCAGTGTGGCACTTCGAGCACTCATTACACTATACCTTAAAGAGGTGGCTGATTGGATGTCAATCGCACGGGATTATCACTCCGCCATGTTGATATTATATAAACACGAACACTCGTCATCCTTACATGTATATATAACTCGGTCTGTAGCCATAATAAGAAACGTACACACGCTTGGATGCTCTTGTAAGCTGCTTCACTCGTGTGTGAAGAGTTTCTGCCTCACTGTTCTCTAGGATGAACCGTATTTAGATCCTTTAGGGAAATGAGTTGGGTTCTCATAATGAGAGCTGTAACACGCCACGGTACGACCCTCTAACACAGTATGGTCTTTATGCACGAAGGTAGGACCCTAGCGAGGGAATGGCTTAGTCTTTGATCTGACCCGTAACGATGAAAGTGAAAAAAAAAGGATTTGATTCTGTCGCAAATTTGTAGAATACAAAAACAGTCGTTAAATTCTGAACCTTCCTGCGGATACCTGAGCTTCAGGGCGGCACTCGTGCATGAATCATGTGACATATCTTACCAATCTATAATATGTGAGCTATAAGTGTGGTGAGCGGTTGTATTCATTTATTCCTAGGTTCTGGGTCCATTAAGAAATGCTTGGAAAGAAAGGTCGCTATCTGGAAGGGCAAAGATAGGTAGGTTTGAAGGTACAGTGGTCCCGACGGTGTTGTGTGGAGGCGAACCATGGGCTGTAGATGAGAATGTACGGGAAAAGGTAAATGGGTTGGTAATGAAATGTTTGAGGACAATGCTGGCGAGAGGAAGGTTGGATCCATCAAGTAATGATACGTCTGTTATGGACAATATGGATTCTTTCTCGAACTCACCCCGCAGGTCTTACCTCCCTCAACTGCAGGGTCTTTCCTATGGTAACGACGAGCAATCCTAACCATACGTTGAGAGAAGCCAACAGTCATCACCATCACTGTCTTTACGTAAGGATGGACCGGTTTTACCTGGACATGATGAAGAGACTTTGTGGCACATCGCTCCTCGCCCTCCTGACCTCTTGTGATGTTGCTTAGGATATTCCAGGTGTATGATACATGCGTTGTGGCTTTGTGTATATCATCATTTCTGCCCTCACTGCTGCAGCAGCGGCTGGAGATGACTATGCTGCTGTGGTTGTGAGGAAAGTGAGGTGATAGTGGTGGTAGTCGTTGTGGTAGTGAGGATGGGGTTGTGGTCGGTCGTCAGAAACTACATCAAGGCCCCAGTGTCTATACTCCTTCCCTCCCCACCCTTGGTGCACGTCAGACTCAACACCCACTTGACTGTCTCGTCTCCCCCACCCGTGCGGCTCCTCGGGCCACAATTTGGTCAGTGTCTCCTGCTTGATCTGCCCACCTATGTACTTGAGGAGACCTGGCTGGCAACACTGGAACACTTAACACCACCACTCACGACGAGGGTTCCACCGCACTTACCTTATCGTCTCATGATTCTCTCAGCTCACTCGTAATTACGACATACACATACACAGAGACACATACACACCTGGCATGGGCTAGGGTGTGTGTGTGTGTGTGTGTGTGTGTGTGTGTGTGTGTGTGTGTGTGTGTGTGTGTGTGTGTGTATGCGAGCATACATATACAGGAATAAAGACATGGTTCATATATAAAAGGTTAAGAGACGGGGCAACACGAGTTTAAAACTCTCTCTCCCCATAAAACACAAACAGAAATGACACACAAAGTTAAACTGGAGTAATCTCATGGTACGAAAGTAGTGGATGCATGAAATAAAGTGAATACACAAACTATGAATGTGGACAGCATAAACACGTTGAAAAAGTTGTATGATAGTTGAAAAAGTTTGGGAGATGGGGGATGCCCCACGAGTGTAAACTCTCTCCCTGGACAGTATTAATAAGCAACTAAATATAATATACGTACCAGTTTCTATGAGGAGCGAGCTCTGCAGAAGGCTGCAAAAGATAATCAGGAAGCAAATGTGTGTCTGTTCGCAGAGTTGACCTACCTGAGACACAACACGTATTCAGGGATGTCAACACGGATGTCATATGTAAACAAATCTCTTAGACTATAGGCAGATGGGTTGTGTGCATCTAGAATGCCAGGAAGAATATGATGATGTATCGCTGGAGTTTGGTAAAAAAAAAAAAAAAAAGCTAGATCTTCAGGCAAGACACTTCGACGTATTCAAAATTACCTTTGTGGAGGAGAGCTAAGAACGCTTAGCAAAGGAGCCCACTGCAAATGGGTTGGGGTCACCGGTGGCGTGCCACAGGGCTCGGTCCTTGGACCGCAGTTCTTTTTCACCTGCATACATGACTTACCAAAAGGACCGAGCCCTGTAGACTCATACCTGAACATGTTTATCAACGATACAAAGATCTTGGGAGTAGTAGTAAAGAATGATGATGACTGACACAACTTGTCCGATACATGGTTGACGAAATTCAACTCGAGTAAATAAACAGAAATGACAATGGACCACTATGAAAGAAGGCTTCGTTAAGAATATACCAAACTGGAGATAAGCTGCAGGAATCTGTAAGATTGGGAGTCAACACTGTGCCTACTTTGCCTGTTCACCATAACCCCAATTGTAGGAGAATAGTAAAGACGACAAACTGTCTTCAAAACAAACAACAGAATCATTTTCAAGTACATGGAATGGGAAATGTTCAGAAAAATCTTCATTTGGTACATCAGGCCCAGACTACAATACGCCTCTCAGGTTTGGAAAGTGCATTTCAAGAAGCACAAATAACACACGATGGTGAATGGCAAGAAAGATTGTACCATACTTAAAACAGGTGAGTAAATGTGAGAGGCCATTTATTGTCGACAATGGAAGAGAGCAGGGTAAGGGGTGACTAGATCACAATGTTTAGGTTTTTTGAACAAGTTTGATGAAGTCAAAAGTGGAATTATTTTCGAAAGATGCAGACGGAAGAACCAGAGACAAAAATGTGAAATTAAGCAAGAAACTTCTTAGAAAAGATGTAGAGAAGTACTCTTATATTATCATATAAGCGTAATACATGACTGAAATAAAGTGAGTGACAGAAATGTGAATACAGACGCCATACAGAAGTTTTAACAAATCTATGACAAAAATTCACGAGATGAGGCCCTACGAGTGTAGAACTCCCTCCCCTTACCGAACAATTGGGTAATCACACACACACACACACACACAGGATACCCTAATGAAGTGTTCAGCGTCGCTGACCATGTTACTGGCACTGTCCCTCCCTGCTTCCAATCCTGGCCGCGGCATTCGTTCCACAGCCAATCCCAGCAGTTCATCCTCCCCTCAGGGTTGGTCGATGAATTGGTCCCTGATTTAGAAGTGTGTTTGTGTGTGTGTGTGTGTGTGTGTGTGTGTGTGTGTGTGTGTGTGTGTGTGTGTGTGTGTGTGCAGGGTTACGAGACGAGGCAACAGAAGCGTTAAACTCATTCACCGTAACCTACAAATAATCACACAAACACACAAGGAATAAGCTAAGTACCTTGTGTTTCCTCAATCTTACAAGTGATGGCCTGATGATGTATCTGCTTGATGTAAGACTTTCAACAACTCTGCCACTGATGTCAATGTTGACAACAGCTCCTCCTACTACATGGTTCTCTTGAGCACCCGCAGCACCCTCCAGAGCTGGACCATAGCCAACCCCTTTACCGTCAACGAAACCCAGGCTGTAGTCATCCACATCAGTCACACTCGTTCCACCCTCTACTGTCTCACGAGGCTCCCAGCCTCCTCCAGGCTGTTCAGTCCACCAAACTACTCGGTGTCACTCCTACAGGCACGATAACCTACGCTGAATGGAACGCGTCAGCACCATCCTCAGATCTCTTAACTATCGTTCTCAACATTTTCCTATGGTCTCCCTCTACCTGAACTCAAGAGCATCTACTCAACTTACATCATTGCCAAGCTCATCTATGCCTCCTCCGACTGGTCTCCCTCTCCCCTACCCCTATCCACCACACCACATTTTCGGAAAAGGTTAAGGAAGGAAAAAGGGCATGCCATATCATGCTCGGGTCCCTCTCGTACCACCGGCGAAGAGGCGCTCGGTAAATTGGTCCTCTCGACTCCCCTAACCAAAACCTGAACCTTTTACGACAGTACCACTTTCGACACTGTTTATTCTAGTCATCTTGAGATCCCTCGTCCCCTTGTTGCAGTTCGGTACCACAAGTCCATCTGAGCTCACGTTCTACGCTCCAAGGACATCCCCCATCCCAACTCTTGTGTTCTTCATCATTTGCCAGTAGAATGCCACCCGTGTCTACGTACATTCTGTTTAACCCACTTCCCTCTTTACGGCCACACCATCTATACTGTGTAATTTCCACAGTATACTCTACGCCTTCGGCTGCAGTTAATCTAATAAACCTCAGCCCCACCTCAGAAGAGTAAATGTGACCAACTGCCTGCTGGCCCCACCTCAGAAGAGTAAATGTGACCAACTGCGTGCTGGCAAATATCAAATTGGCACTCAAGTGTATGGATAAGGAAGTCTTCAGCAAGCTATCTACTTCCTACATAAAGCCAAAATTTGATTATGCTTCTCAAGTTTCGTTACTACACCTAAAGAAGCACAAAGAACTAACAGAGAAGGTTCAGAGGAAGGCGAAAGAATGACAAGCTGAATTATAGAAAAAGAAAAGTAAGAGGTGCATTGATCACAACCTTTAAGTTTATAAACCAGTCTGAAGTCAACAGTAAACAGTTCGAAAGATGAAAAGATAGAACCAGAAGCCATAACAAGAAATTTGGCAAAAATGTTTTTAGAAATTGTAAAGAAGTACTTTTATAGTATATGAGTGGGGGATGAATGGAAATACGAGTTAAGGATTCTGACTGTGGACTGCATATAAGTTTAAGAAGGCAGATGGCAATCCACTAAAGTTCACGTGAGAGTAATCATTAATAGGTAATCAAACACACACAAGAAGTGGCATGATAAAGCTCAAGAGATGAGGCCGCATGAGTATCAAACTCCCTTCCGCACAGTACAAATAGGTAATCACATACACACACAGGGATCTGGTATCCTATATCATCTGAGACAAATCTCTCATGTATGGTCTTGATTCTTCACCTGTTGGGTGAAGTACTTATACCGTAGTCTAGATGACTCCCACCATAACAGGAATGACTGAAGCCGTAGTGTGGATAATTCAAGCCATAAGTGGATGACTTTAGTTAAAGTCTGGATGACGCCAACCATAAAACAAGGACGACTTTAGCCACAGTGTAAATGACTTATGTCACAGTGCCGAGGGACACCACCATAGCATGGATGATCACTTGACCGCCCTTCTGTGGCTCACCCTCCACATAGCGGACATCCTCGCCTATCTTAACATGAATGACATGCCACAGTATGGATGACCCGAGCCATTAGTGTGGATGACCTGCCCCACACTTACAGATGACTTGGGCCTGTGTGTGTGTGTGAGGAATACTTCAACCACAGTGAGGACAGCCCACACCAAAGTGTGGTATGATCTGAGCCTCAATGTGAGCCTTGTTGTAGATGATGTGAGGCGGTGAAAAATGACCACGATGATCATGATGACCTGCTACCTGACCTGGAGGACCTGACCTGTGGTCTGGACAACCTCGGTCATTACCTTGTACTTGGACGATGACCTTGCAAGAGACGCAGGTCCTATAGTGATGACCCAATATGAAGAGTCGTTACCCCTCGTAGCAAGGTGCGACCTAACATGACCTAGCATCATTCATGGTGGCGTGTTGTGGTGACCCAGTATGACCTGGCACGGCCCAAGATGACCTACTATGATATGACAAGGATCTCTCATGCCCCAAAACCACCATACCAACTAACCTGATGTGACCTTGCATGATACACCACGACTTATCGTAGTTGAAGTCAGGATGAACTGGTGTGACCCAGCATGAGATGGTGTGGCCTAGCATGACTTAGTGTGACCTAACATAATATGGTGTGACCCAACATGATACGTACTGATCTATCATGACGTGGTGACCCAAAATGACATCATGTGATACAGCATGACGTGACCTAGCATGACATGGTGTGACCCAACATGATATGACCTAACATGACACGGTGTGACCCACCATAACATGGTGTGACCCAGAATGACGTGACTAGCATGACAAGGTGTGACCCAGCATGGTATAACCTAGCATGACACGGTTTGACCCAGCATACTTCACGATATGACTCAGCATGACACTGGGTGACCTAACATGACGTGGTATGACCCAGCATGACATGATATGACCCAACATGACATGATATGACCCAGAGACTCCGATATGACCCAGTATGACCTCGCATAGGACAGCAGGGTGTGTGTGGTTGATGGGCGGGGGTGACCTACCTGGCATGGGTTCGTCATCGTCGTCCTCGTCGGAGATAATGGACTCCTCTGACTCGGAGGGCGGGGGCGGCTGCTTGCTGCGGTCCTCATGCATGCGGTGGAAGTCCTCGCCGGCGTAGGCGCGGAGGTCCGGGGGCCGCTCCCCCAGTACGGCCACCGTGAACTCTATGAGGAGCTCTTGCAGGCCGGGGGGCACCTCGTACCCGCCGGCGCCCCCACCGCGCCCCGCCATGCCCGAGACGACCGACCACACGATCTTGACGGGAGTGCTCGGGCCCTCAAGACCCGCCCCTCAGGTGCACAACCCCGCCCGTCCCCGCGCACCCACCGCCCGTACCCGCACCACTCCTCCCGGGGCTCACCTGTCCACCGCCCCGCCTCACCCACTCTCTCTCTCTCCTCACTGGCAATCACTCGCCCGGCCTGCCTCCTCCAGCGGCAGTAACGAGTGTTATTACGGCCGCCACCACTACACTTACGGGCTCCTGCTGGCGTGGCGCGGCTGGTGCTACGCCTGGAGCGGCGGAGGGACGGCACGGAACCTACACTGCTGCCTCTCACACTAACCCGCTCTGTGCGCCGCCATCACCGCACCTGCCCTCGGCACACCGTTCCCTCCGCCATAACAACTAGTTCCTCCCGCTAAATTCCCCTCGCTTTCTGTTGTCCCGGGATCTGTACCCTTTTAAACCTCGATATTCCTTTCATTCAAGGTCCGGAGGGTTAGTCTGGCCCATGATAAACATGGTCAATTCATAAATCAGCAACAGCGGAGGAAAGTGCGTGGTTGCCTAGGAGACGGCATCAGTGTTGCCAGTTAACGCGCTTGACTCCCTTACCGCCATCTTGTATTGATTGTGGGAACTACACGCCTCTTGGCGGTTGGCTGGCCGAGGTGTCTCTCGCACTGCTTCATCTCTTAACCATCGATCTACTTCATGGAGAGTATCAATATTCATTTCCAATATTAATATATTACTTTTACTAGACACAGAATAGTCATTTTTGGAAACAGGAGGAGAAGAGGTTAGTGCATTCAAGGGTATGCATCCTCACCTGGTGGTGATGGTGGCGTCCGGCGCACCTGTGGAACTGGCTCCCCGGCATCCCTACTCGCACCACCTTGCCGCCACCTCTCATGTCGCACTTCCCTCCATCACCTGCCGCAGTACCCCCATGCCCCACCTACTGTAGGGAACCGGGTATACCGGGACGACCACTCTCAGGTCCTCGGACGACCCTCGGAACCCGAGACCCTTCGGTACCATCGGCAGGGTTGTCCCTCAAGGACGAAGATCGTCGTCAACGACCTACCTCCACAACACGTGTGGCGGGAAGCGATATTTACCGATAGATGTCTAGATGCAGCAGAGAAAATGCTGTCCCCATTACCGTACGGTGGATTGGTCACTATCTGGCTCCTTGAGTCAGGTGGGCCTACTGTGGGTTGGTCATTGCCTGGCCTAAATCAAATAGGCATCCTGTGGGTTGGTCACTATCTGGCCTGTGGTTGGTCACTACTGAGCCTGTCAGGTAGGCCTACCGTGGGGTGGTCACTATCTGGCTTGTATGAGGTAGGCTTACTGTGGGTTGGTGACTATCTGGCCTGTGTCATGTAAGTTTATTGTCGGTTGGTCACAATTTGGCCTGTATCAGGTAGGCCTATTGTGGGTTGGTCACTACCTGGCCCGTGTCAGGTAGGCCTACTGTGGGTTGGTCACTACCTGGCCCGTGTCAGGTAGGCCTACTGTGGGTTGGTCACTACCTGGGTGTCAGGGACTGTGGGTGGGTCACTACCTGGTGTAACATAACACACAGGGAAAGTCAATTGCATTACAATATTCCACGTCGACCTTAAATATAGCTTTGTAGAATACATTTTCAATCTTGACATTCGTGTTATATCGTTGTATGCACGATGTATGATGTATTCTGCAAGAGCTGGTGGTACCTGTATCCTACTTGTCCCTGCATGGAGCTGGGTGCAGCTGGATATGGGGTCATCGGTCAAGTGTGGGACGAACTTGCCCACGTCTCCCGCTGTCGAGAGAGAGAGAG
>JAUTXX010000046.1:883812-896108 GCA_032273605.1 Panulirus laevicauda
CTTTTTTAGTCATTTTTTTGAAGTAACGTATTTAAGATGTCATTTTTATATTTTTGATATTGCATTTCAGTTACATTTAAGGAATAGGTGTTTAAGTCCTTTACTTGCAGGCAGTCCTTTTTCAGGTTTCAGTGAAGTTTAATCCAGATATATGTATTTGTGGGAGACAGCAATAAAGTATGATAATAATATAATAATAATAATCAGTATGTGTTGGCATATGGTTTTAATGGAAAGTGTCTTTTTCTGATTATTTAAGTGCACATCAAGTGGTCAAGATAAACGATGGCAAAGTCTGGAGTGGGTAATGATTGTGTATGGTATGCTCTGGTATTAAAGCTAGAAGTCGGTTGTGTGCAGATGAGGCTATTGTTTGTTCTTGAGGTCACCTTTCCGAGTTGGGAAAGGTAGTTAGGCAAATATTTTTTAATATCTAGTTTCCTATCCCAACAGGGGCAAAACAAACAATGGACTCGTTTGCATGAATGATATTTCTGTCTACCTATCTGTCTATCTATCTATCTCTGATGCCTGTTCCAGCTGAAACTTCCTTAAGGAGGTGGCCATGGCAATAGTCTCTCCATAACTAGTGAACTCCTGTGACACTTCTTAGCCTTTATTGCCTCACCCTTAACTGGCCACTGGCAGAGGGCAACTCTAGTGCAGCATTTGCAAAGGCTTCTACTTAATGTTCCTAATGACTGCTACTACTAGATGTTCCCACCTACTACTTGTACTTATTGCTCAAGCCTGAATGTTATATTTAATGCACAGAAACTAGAGTCTTCCATCCATATCCAGGCCTTAAGGTGAATTCCCTGGAGGACCATGTTAATATATAATTCAGAAATTCCCATTGTTCCCATTCCTCCACTCACCCACACACACTTATGTATGAACCTTTCGTAAATCATTGTATTCCTTGCCACATTTTCTCTCTCAACACACAACTCGATCAGCTTTCCCCCATTTTTTGAGAAGACCTGTGCTACCTGATCATGCCCTCACTTGCCACAACACCCACTATTGCATTCGGATTCACTTTATTCTTATGTAATCCTTGGCATCAAAACTGCTAAAAATTATGAATACTCGTTTAAACCAGGCAAGATCAGATCTGCAAAACAAATTATGTGTTTAAGGAAAAGCATCTTGGTTTTCTTGAAGACATAGCTGTTTTCATATTTAAGATCTTTTCAAAGTTGCCTTCATGTTCGTTCCATATTTGTAGAATTTTCGATATTGAATGTGGTAGACTTAATTTCCAATAGCGTGGAGAATATGCATTATGCATTGTATGTACTTGAATTTCTTGCTGTGGTTTAGCATCATATTAGTTACTTGACAGATGCCAAAGAATGCAGTTTTGAAGATTATGGCAGTAAAGTAGTTAACTTTTGTGGTCTGTATCTTTATTTCCCATCAAGAGCTTGACTGTGACTTCACTTCACATAATTTATAATGTTATGTTGCTCTAGTAAGAATGTGTTTATATGTCGTAATTATATTAGTATGGTCAGTTTTCCATGAATTTACAAAATTCAGCATCAGTTATTGTAACTATGTGTTTATGTGAAGCACAGATATTAGTATGGTTAGTTTTCCATGACTTCAGAGTAGGAGATGAGCCTTCCCAGTATCTCCAAGTGAGTGAGGCACACATAACTGCCATAAATGTATGATAATTATTGATTTGTAACACTGCAAAACATATCCACTACAGAGATTCTGTTGGATGTGTACTACCTCTATTGTGCAAAATGCTGATGGCAATAATTGGTTCCTGACATTTTAGTCTTGCGTTTTTCATAGACTATTGCTTTGTAATATTAGATACACTGGATATTAAATCTTTTATCAACACTTCCAATATAATTGCTGATGCTGGTGTGTAAATATTTTCAAAAATTGTTTGTGAATATTTTGGTTTTGCCTTTATTCCTGTGAGTGTTTGTTTGTGAGTGATTGCTCTAATATTATGTACATTAGATATTAGATTTTGTACCAGCATCACCATAATGAAGTGAGTATGTTGAGAACCACCACAGTTATTGATTTTTTACTGGTGTGTGGTGCTGGGAAGGTGTGATGAACTGAGACACATGGTATGGCCAGAAAATGTATAGGAAAAGTTAAAGAGCACTTCAGACCACAGCATATGCCTGTATACAACAAAAAATGGATGCTATAATCTCAAATTTTGATTGTTAGTGAATTTTTGAAGCTTTTTATGGACATTGTATTATGTATGCTAGTGTAAGTATTGTGTATGAGGCATGTTGTGCCATTCATGTGGAAAAGTGATAAACTGAACGTTAGATTGTTTAAGGAATCTTTGAACCTTGAATTAGTGCAGTTGGGTACATTACCACAGATTATAGATTATTTGAGTGGATGTGGTGATGATTGCTACCTCGCTAATGTGGGAATGGCGAACATGTGTGAAAAAAAAAAACATGATTTTGGTGTCGGATCCTGCCACCCATTGAGGAGCTGTCTGCAGGTCACCAGCAGTTGATACAGATGGCTTCCTTTAAATTCCTTTTGCTTTTTCCTCTGTTATTGATAGAGCATGATATGGCTTTTACTCTTCAATTTTTCCGAATTATTGTGTGGATGTAGATGACTGGATCCAGGCATCCAAAAATCTGGATATCATGGGAATTAAACCATTTTAGAATTATCAGGGGATCCATATACGTGGATTATATGCATTTGTGGATGGTATAGCCTTACATTTACTAGAATGGGAATTGACATCAAAGTATGAATTGTCTGCATTTGCGTGTGGGTGCTAGAAGTAGTGAAAGGAAAATTTGAGGACAATGGTTCTGTTTATGAAATGCCTTTTAAGTTTTATTATAGGATGCACAGTCTTTCATGTATTCAGAATGCACGTATATTTGGAGAATTTGACGAAAATTAAAAGAATAGTATTTACATTCCAGGGGATAATGCTTAGATGTTTAAATTAGTGTGTCAAGGAATTCTGGAAAGGCTGATATATCTATGTGTTGTGAAGTAGGAGGATAGCACTCATTATTTGTGATGAATAGTAGCTTGGGAAGAATGTGTAACTGCATTTAGGTGCTAGATCTGGAAATGTTGATATAGATAGTAGGTTCAAATAGTAAATTATCCATGTAACAGAATATTTTTGAAATATTTAATGAGTTCACATTATTTGTTTAGCGTAAAAAAGTAGTCAGCGAACATTAGGTAGGAGCCTCTGCATATTCTGTGCTAGATTTGCCCTATGCTGGTAGCCTGTTAAGGATAAGGTACTAAAGGATAAGAAGCGGCACTAAAGTTCACTAGTTATGGAGAGACTATTTGCCGTGGCCATCCCCTTGAGGGAGTTCCAGAATTGAACAGGCATCAGAGATATAGATAGATATAGATAATCAGCATAGATTATCCAGATTTGATTGGCAACAGTGTTACAGTTGGTTGCAAAGTTGCTTTGGCTTATGAACCAGAATGGTTACAGCCTAGGAATAATATACTGCATTGATTTGGCATTTAATTTGTCTCCTGTCTGTTTCCTTTAGTAAACTACATTGTCAAATCTTTTGCTCAGTTGTGTATGTAATAGGAACATTCTCAGTTTTTAACCATATCTTCCCACTTATCTTTCCCTCCCCTCACAAATAGGTCTTTTAAGCTGTATTATTAAGTTTCACTGTTCTTTTTCTTTATTCCATATTATGATCAGTTTTCTAGTTTTGAAATTGTCTGTGTACTTGCACTCGAAGCATATATGAATGTATTATATATGTGTATCTGTTGTGTAGTAATTTTATTTTTTGTACATTTTTATGCTTTTTTTTTATTAGTATGATTCTGAAAATTATTGCATGATATTGCCATGAAATACTAACAGGCTTGGGCATAGGGAGTTGATAAACATTAAACATTATTCTGCTCCTACAGAAATCTATCGCATCGTGTCGAGGCAGCAACTCCCAGACAGCGGAACGAATGAGCCTCCTGGTGGCAACTCGTTCACTGTGGAGCCCACCGAACCCCCCAGTGGATCATCTTCCAACAACTGCTGTGTCCGCTAACTCTGTCATCCCCATCTTAACTAAAAGCCTATAGCGTTCCGTCTATTCTAAGCCCACATCCACTTCCCTATCCTACACCTGTATTAAGTTAATATCTCCACCAGTACCCACACACTCATCACTCAAGTTGCAGGTTGGTGGAAGACAGTGTCTGGTTGCAGGGGTTCTAAGGTTGTTTAAGGACATGATAGTATTGTTTGCTCACCTTTAATTTGGTCTCTGTTTATCCTTGTTCTCCACCAATCTACATTATTATCAGCAATCTCTGCTGCTCCAGGCTGATGTTCCCTGGGTTGGTAATAGCATTGCTGTGCTAATTCTAGTATCAACATCTGCCAAGGGAGAATTGGTAATTAGGGATTGTATGATTTCAAGTATATAGTGTACATTGTATTGAAAATTTTATTGAGAATGAAAAAAAAATATCACATGGAGTAGGTTTGCCATATCTGTCTGTTTTTTGTGCAGATGAATATATAATAAGCACTTTAAGGTATGGATTGCTGTACCCCTTTTTTCAGTGCTGTCTCAACTTATTTGTTATGATTTAGAGTTGTTTTTAGGCTGTAGAAGTGGTTTAATCAGATTTTTAAAGCATAAATTATTAAAAAGGTTGGTTGGAGTTTTGTATAATTTATTTTTACTGTTGTATTGTGTATTAATCGCAAGCATCTTCACCCATCCCATGTACTATAATATGCAGAAAGCTTAATTGCTTTCACTCTAGCCGTCTTATCATATCTGCAGCATTGAAGTATAGAAAGGTGTCTTTCATGATCCATTTAAAGGAATGTCTCCCACCAAAAATTTACTGGATTATCCTTTATGGAGAGTGGAATCTGACTACTTACCTCAGTAATGCAGACTTTGTTCTCATTTAAGGAGGCATGACAGCCTATGTTCATATCAAGTAAGCTGGCTGATAGACACTAAACAGACAGAGAACTGTATTGGCTGCCTTATTTCCCTATCAGTGATACCCAGTAGTGATTATTGCATAACCAAGTGTGAAACGTGATTGATTGATAGGTGTGGAATATACACCTCATATTAGCTTTAGGGTACATAGTAGTTTTTTCCAATTAACTTGGGTAGATACTTGTTGGTACCTAAGTTTTGCAGGTGAACACCAGTGGGAGTGAAAGTCTTTTGTTGCTGTGTGATCTGGATTTGAGTTGCTGTCACATCATTTCAGACTGTAAATCATAAAGAACTCGACGGAAATTTAATAGATAAGCACAGCCTGCAGATTGTCTTACTGGGGAATTAAGTCCTTAATGTTTGCCAAATATTTAGTTTTGTCATTCATTTCTTTCAGTTCCTTTTTCACATTGGCATATCATTTGCCTTAAGTAAAGCTTCTCTTTTTGGTAGGATTCAAAATCTCAAGGGAATAGTTATTTCCAAACTTCTGAAGATGGCTTTTCTGCAAATGGGTTAAGTAAGCAGTGCATAAAACTGTGTAACAGTGGTCTGGTATACCTGGAGTGTACCTTACAATCTAATGCACAGTTACAAGATTTAAGGCTTTATAGAGAACTGTACTCCACAAATTTATGGGAACCAGAACTCCAAGAATGAGGAACAAGAAGTGCTATAGTTTAAAGATCTGCTCTTATGATGAATATATCAATTGAAATAGAATTTACCATCCTGGTGGGCCATAGTGACTAATCATTATAATACTTAAAGCAGGGTTCATGGATGTTTGAGGATTTCTTGTTAAGTAATCATGTCCAAGAAGTGTTTCTGTGAAGGATGAATAATATTTTATCATATTGAAAATGTGTTGTTACTCTGTAACTGATGACTATGATTTATACTTGTGTAAATTTCAGGTAAGCAGAGTTAAATGTTGTTACATTTTAAACTTTGCGGGTAATTCATTCCCTTAAAAATCATCTAGAAAGGTTTTATTTTAATGAAGACAATCTTTAAATGTGAGGATTTTGGTGGACAGTTACATGTTATTTTTGGCTACATTGATTGCTGAAGCTAATTCAGAATGTTCTTGGCTGTGTTTGGATTGAAAATCCTCTTCAACAGGTTTGATTACTAATCATTATGGACACGATTATAAAATGTGCACATTAAAACTTAAGTATATTCATGACATGGTAATACAGTTCTTTTGAGTATGAGGCTCAGAATATTGTCTGATGGATGAAGATTACCCTTTGGTTCATGAACACACAACCTCGATATCATGTCGGTAAGAATTGGTAATCAGGAACAAGGGTGACTTTAAATTGCAAACATGGCCAGGATATCAAGGTGGAAGTAGATGTGTTGATGTCTTACCTGTTGTAAGGGGGTGCTTTTCTGAGAGGAAATTTAGTATGCCTCTTGAGTTCTATTTGTAGTATGTTTCCTATGGGTTAATATAATCATAATTTTGAATAAGTTGTATATGTGCTTATTGATTTTTTCTCCTTGGTAATTCAAACCCAAATTGTGCATACAATGCAAAATTTGCAGCTGGGAGCCTTATGGGATTCTTCTTTAAGACTTAGATTCATCATTCTACACACAGAGAGTCTTAAAGAGAGTATGTCCTTGGCTTTACGTTGCTGGTATTGTCTTGTATAAATGTGATTGACATGTCAAGTGTAGCCCTGGTTTCACGCTTGCATAGGAAATTTTGTAAAGCAATGTAAAGAAGCACATTATTTGCAATAAAACTATGCTAAATATTTACAAACTTTAAACCAGTGTTTTTAACCTTTTGCAGATGTTTAGAATTACATGCGATTATGTAAAGTGTTTATCTTTTTGTAAATGTTTAGAACTATGTGCGATGTAAAGTCCAGAAACCAAATAGAGACTTTAGGAAGATTTTTATTTACTTAATTTCTTTTGCATACAAGTGTTTATATACAGAATATCCATATTCTATGGCCCTTTGCACATCTTTGCATGTTACTGCTGCATGGGAGTGCACACACATATACACACTAGACTACTCGAGCCAAAATATGTGAGGCAGTGGGAAAAAATAAGAGTTTGATAGCAAGCAGAGAATCTGAATAATGTCTGCTAGAAAATGGATGAGTGAATGAGGCCTCTCCTCAATCTGCTCTTAGCACTACCTTTGAAATGCACGAAAGAGCAATCTAGTATTAAAGAAGAGAAAAAAGGTGAAGTGTTGTACAATGTTATTTAAAGTAACTAAGGTGTTAGGCATAGAAGACAACAATGAAAATGCAAGAATTAAACTATGTGAATGGGCAGAAGAGAACTGATGGAATTAAGAGAAATTTGGAGAACTGTTATGGAGATATGTGATGTAACTGTTATGTCTTAACAAGTGGCCAGTTGGAAAGAAAATTGATAAAGATCATTAAAGAAGTAGTTTTAATTACAAATGAAAACCTGAATTTGGATATATAATTTGGATATAATTTGGATATAATTTGGATATATAATTTCCATTGGAGGCCTTTCATATTATGTATGTAGCTTACAGACCCTCATTACTACCTTTGCAGATTCCAGGGACATCAGGTAGGGGACAAACATTTTTATACCTAATTGTCTTCTCAGCCTTCTTGAGGTAGCAACGACACAAACGTATCAATATCATTATTTTTATGCATGAAATTTTGTAGATATTTTACATAATGTAATAAGACTGGTACCCACCAGCTTATAAAAATGTACTGCCAAGTGAATTGATAAACCTATATGGAGTAAGAATAGGAACCTTTAAAAGAAGCCTGGGTATATGGTGAAGAATGGTCCCATGTGAAGCCAGGATTGACATCAATATCGATAACATATTTTGAAGCAAGATGCCTGGTAAGCACAACCTGCCATCCTTGTTAAATGGGAAAATCTCGTGGTAGGTACAGAGGTGGTCTTTTCAAGGTAAGATTTATGAATTTGAAATAATTGAAAAACATTAGAGGTTGAATTATGTAACTTATGCTTGGCAACAAATGGGAGGGATTAAAGAAAATATGCTTTCATAGAACAAGCACAAAAATTTTTTAGAAGACTAAATAAGTAGTTACGAAGTCCAGTAATACAGAAGGTGAGGATTTCCAGCCACCTGCTCCTGCATCTGTTGGTTGCACTCTCTAACATGCAGATTTGTAGGCATAATTTCTCTTCCCCTAACCCCAGGAATTCAAACCTTTTGTGAAATGGTGCTCACTTACCTCGTTTAAATCTCTGAAGTTTTTCCACTTTTTCTTTCTCCTTGTCTGTAATGTAAGAAAGTTAATGCCTATCTTGGGTATGGATTGCTGCCCAAGGCTGGAATTTAGAGAAAATAATGCTTGTTGAGCATTGTGTGAAAATCTTTTTGGCTAGTGTATTCCAGTTATGGAACTAAATTGATCTTGCCCAAAGCTAGAAAAGAATGAAGCATATCATGAGTTTTAATTCTTTGGTAGGTTAAATCATCCATTCAGTTCATTATCAAGTTTTATCATTCTATAGTCTAATCGAACTATGGAATACATCACCAAAGGCTGAACGTCATGCATTTCCTTGGTACAACATGGACATTTTTAGAAAGACAATTATAATTCATTAGATCACTTGATATATGATGTAATGCAAAGGTTTCTGACTGCATTATTGTATAAATCTGAGGACATTATACTTAAGATGAGATCATAACCAGATATTCGCACCAGAAAATGTGGAAATTGTATGCAATAGTACTTAAACAGTAAATAATTTTTCTTGGCGCTCAATATTTCAACACTAACATTTATAAAGACACTTTTGATCATCTAAAATTTCCAAAAGTGCCCAAAAACTATGGGGGGGGAGGAAATTACAGTATGTCCTGCTTGCTTCTGTCATACTTAAAAGGAGTAATATACATCAGTTTTATTATGCCATATAACTAGGCACCCTTCTATGAAGTTTTTGCAGCTTTAAGGCTGCACTCCAAGCAGTAGCAGAGAAATGATAGTAAATGTAATTTAGTGAGTAGAGGTATCCATCTAATTGCTTAGGCAATCAAAAAATTTGAGTAGAAAGAGTCAATAATAAAAAAAGGCATATTATCTGCTAGAGTTTTTAGTTTTTTTTTTTTTTATAGGAATACTGTTACTATTGGGATTTAAGTGTTTTGTATCTATGAAGGTACTCTGGAATTAAAGTACCATCCCAGCTTCATCATAAAACGAATATGGGATAGTAAAAAAAAAGGGGTTGCATTCAGGGGCTGCTTTATTGTGTTTAAGAATAACTATGAGCAACACTTAATTATAGAGGGGACATCGCTTATATACCATACTCCAGGTTGGCCATCACTAAGGTGGGTTGATTTTCATATCGAAGAGAAGACTAGCAAAATAACTTATACAGACATGTTCCATATATATTACAAGCTATATCTAAGGATTAATAATAATATATAAGACAATTATATTGATAAATATGGAAGAGAACCATTGGACCAGTTATCAACAACAACATTGGGATACGTCCCACTTTTGCACTGTCAAGTTTCCTCAGAAGTTGCTGTCTGGCTGGACGCCCCAAGGTGAGTCCTTTTACTAGCTTTGATGCTTACATCGTTAAGATATTCATTAATAACACATTCTCCTTGATCAATCATGAAGATTTCAAGATGAGAGCTGGACGGGAGGTCGTGTAATAATGGTGATAAGCGGAATCATCAGGTGCCAAAATTAGTAAAATTAATCAGTTCACGACCTTAAGGGATTATTATGTGTCCTTTAGGAGATAAAGTAAAGGTAAGTATTATATATTGATCAATTATTTGATGAGAGAGTGGCTAAGGATACTGGCATATTTTAGTACTGAAGCTGATAATCAGTGGTTCAGTGATTTTGGAATTGCTGATTGGTGGATTGGTTAATTGTTGCGTAATCTTTACTATCTGGAAATAACTTGTGAAATTGTCAAACTCAATGAAAGATAACGTAGTAAGAGTGAAACTTTTTGGAACAGCTATCACTGTTCTCGTATAGAACAGTTTAGATAGATAATTTAGCCAGACGCCTTTACGAATCAACATAATCTCTGAACTCCACACTAAATTTCCCTAAGTAATCTAGATTTTCCTTAATCTTCCATGCTATGGGTAAAATATATCATTGATATTTGATCTTAGGTTTCGCCCAAAATGGTGAAAATTTTTTACTGTTTATTTTTGTGATATTTTGTACACAGTTTAGTAAACATTATTTCCATTATGTTACGTCAGAACAGAAGACAACGTCACTGATTTATGTCAACTCACACATAAAATGAAGGTAAATCATGGATGTTTGGGGAAATTAGATGATATTTGATTTGGTTTTGTTGATTTTCAGAAGTTATACTTACTTTTACATTAATTAATCCTTCATTTTCCCTGATATAAATAGCCCAGCTCATTAATAACACTGTGGAAGGAATTATGGTACTGTAATGTACTAGTTTAACCATACATGTCAAAGGATAAAAGAATCAAATATGTTATTATATAGAAATTTTGATAAAATATTATGACACTTATTAACATTTAATTTGAATAACTCCATAAAAATAATGAAATAATTGAAAGGAAAATGGATCCGCTTGTTTCAGTGTCATGCTATGACCACTGGCAGAACCACATACAGGAGCCCCGTGTATAGGACGTTGTAATGGATGTATTAGTACTCCCTTTTCCCAGCTAATTTGTACATTTTTTTACGTATTTTGAAACTTACATGAAAATTCAGACCATGATCAGTGATGATATTTACTTCATCTCCCATAACTTCAGTGTTCAGTAGCTACAGACATATATAGAATAACACAGTATTCCCAGCCTTTGTATATGTCATGCACTTCCCATGTGAACCAGAGAATACATCAGGCCACACGAAATACAAGGGAAATTGAAGATGGAGCTACATTGAATATAATCACAGAGTTGGATATATTCCTCCAGTAATGGTTAAGAGTTGCATTAACACCAGTTTATCTGTAAAGAAAATCAGATGAAAGGTAAAGAATTTATTTGATTTATTCCTTGGTTGCATGATTTTTGGTATGGTGTCTACTTAGTTTTTGTAGACAGAAACACTGCAAAGGTTAAAACTATTTTGGAGGTAATGGAAACTTTGGAGTTAGTATGCAACAAGTATAACCTGAATAGCTTAGAAATACTGCATCTTTATAAACGTTTCAGTAAATTTGTTACATGGCTTGTCACTACAGATATTGAGAACATTAGTTATTGTTATTTTACAGATCATAGTAATTTAGGATGTGCATTCATTGATATCTTTGATGCTTTATATAGTGTGTTGGGTAGCATATCAAATCTGGAGGCATGAAAGAATATACATCTTCAAGTAATATCTAGTGGCAACCTGTTTTTGTTTTTCAGTTTCTCAGGCTGAATCCCTTTTGCAAACCTTACTGGTTTACAAATAAGGGTTGGCTGATAGTCTGTAAAGGTATGATTTAAGGTTGCACAATTGTTGATACAGTTTTTAACTTAAACCTGTCAGAATAAAGAACTCGTGAGGGGAAAATGTGATTCTCGATTTGCCCAGGAGATTGAAGACTTGGAGGCATTACTAATTTCAGGAGACTCCCATGCGTGCATGCATGCAACAGAGCTAGGGGAAGAAGATCTAGGTTAAGTTGGGACAATATCCACAAGGGCAGTGATGCAACAGACCAAGGAGGACGAAGAGCTTTTCAAAGGCAAAGAGAAGACTATTTGACTGAACCTAACTGGTTGTAGGAGTACACTGTGTTATGAGAAGGTAAACGAAGCTCAAAAATAGATGGGCAACGTCCCTGGCCGGATATCCAGACCTTGGATTTCGACTTCCTTACTCCCTCCCTCCACCCACCACCAACACGAAGTAACGCTTCACAGAACTGACTCCCAATATGAATATCCTCGATCTGGGTGTCTCGTCCATTTGCTCTCTTGTGGGTTAAGGGCATTTGACACTTCGTTCACCAACTTTCCCTTCCGGTCATGTTTCTCTTCCTTGTTCTGTTTCTGTTCTCATTCCTCCCTCCTCGTTTTGCTTTGTCATCGATTTGATATTCCCCCCCACACTGTCTTTTCGTCATGATGTGCATGTCAAAAAGTACGGTCAGGCAGACCCAAGGTGTCAGAGGATGCGTGTGTGTAGCTTATCAGTCACCTTAGAGCAAAGTCGAATATCGGCAGTGGTCTGATTGTATTAGAAATGTGCCAAGACTGTAGTATACATACGGTTGTATGTTCTCTCTCTCTCTCTCTCTCTCTCT
>JAUTXX010000047.1:37473-49751 GCA_032273605.1 Panulirus laevicauda
TTCTGTTTCCCCTTTTAGAAAGTTAAAATACAAGGAGGGGAGGGTTTCTAGCTCCCACTCCTGTCCCCATTTAGTCACCTTCTACGACACGTGAGGAATGCGTGGGAAGTATTCTTTCTCCCCTATCCCAGGGATAGGGGATATATACATAAATGCCCATATAACCACATATACATACATATATATATATATCAACACAGACATGTACATAAACACACACAGACATATACACATGAATATATTCATACTTGCTAGCCTTCATTCATTCCTGTCACTACCCTGCCCCAAAGGAAACAGCATTACTATCCCCAGATTCAGCCTGGTCCACTGTTAAATGAGGAGCAGAGAAGGGTGTGGATGATGTGTGGCTGCTCCCAGTAACAGAGGATGATACTGAAATAATGTTTGTTTTCTTTTATTGATCTCTTTCTCATACAGCACTCTCCCTGTAAAACTCTCTCTACAACACACAAATGGTAATCACACACACAACATTGGTGGTGTTGTGGTTACTGGTGCTTACTAATAATCCATCAGCCAATGTTTGATACCCCATTTCAGAAGATGGTGCATAACTCGCCCACCTGGTCATGTTTTCTTTGGCTGGTATACAAATGGGTACCAACTTCCGTTGGGTTAATGCACCACAGCTGTGACAGGCCTAGCCAGCCAACATGTTGTAACTTGGCTTAAGTTAACCCAGGTATGTCCATGTCCAGGGACATGGCCCTCACTGACAGACCAATGAGCCTACTAAGAGTTGGCTGGCCCTCGCTGACAGACCAATGACCCTACTAAGAGTTGGTACTTTACTTATACTTAATATATATCAAACTCTTCCAGTTGAAAATCAGTGTGAGGGAGATTGGCTGCAAAGTGTGGGTAAGGCATTTTAAATCTAGTTTCTTTCTTTATCTTGAAGTGCATTTCCCTTCTCATTTCATACACAGGTACTGTTTTGGTGGTAAATAATAAGAATATATCTAGAAACAGCACACTTTACATCAAAATAAAAATACACATGAGAAATGTAAGTGGTTGGCATGTGTGGGAAATATATTGGAAGACTTTCTTCTTTGGAATTTCTCTTGTAGCTCTTACATAATAAGTTATAAAAGTCTTCCATCACCCTGTGATTACTTAAATAGAACGCTGGGTGCAGTTGTCACAAATTCATCTGAAAGCATGAGTTCACTGGGGGTGCATCCTTTGCAAGCCTTTCTCCTTCTTATCCTGTTAAAATCACAGTGTCACTTATTTCTAAACATTTCTCATGTAATTCTTTGCATCTTTTCACACAAACTGATGCTTATTACTGACAAGTAGTGCAACAATCTATGCACATATTTACTATGGGATTATCACATATACACAACCTGTGGGTCAATGGCTGTTCATCTATAATGTTGGTTGTAAAACTACTGAAGTGAGCAGAATTTTTCCCATGTCATCCTTTTGATGGGAGAGACCTTTATAGCCAATCCATAGTGCTGTACATCAAGTGGATATTCAAACAGAATTGGAAGAATATACAACAACTGATGTTGGCAGCCATTTTCCAAGAAACATCAACTGATGTCAGCCAACAGGTAAAGGTTAAAAAACCACAATGATATCACATTCTTGATACAGACCCACCTTTACCAAGAACCACTCATCCTTCTCTCTTCCTCCTCACACACATGCCATACTTTCCTCAAAGAAACTCCTCCCTGCATCTATTAATTTTCCATTTACTCAGTTTATTTTATCATTCGAGGAAACCTTTTTGAAGACATCAAAAATATGAAGAAAAAAAATTCCAAAGTAACATGAAGTCACAGGACATTACATGAATTCATTCCCTAATTCTCAGCTGTTCCAAGAGTGAAATTTTACTGACTTATGATTGCATGGGGGATGGCTACCGATAATAAGTAAAAACATTAATAGAACTCATATAAACCTGTGTTTAGTTGGCTGAAAGGTCTAGAATCTGGAGTACGCTGAAGCCTACTATTTGGTGTTCACCCTCAGGATATCAAAAAGCACTCCAGATGCAGAGCAAATATTATGTTTGAAAATAAGCTGTGCTAAAACAGAGTCCATGCAAAGTAAACCCATGCAAAGGAAGGGAAAGGAGTACATCCAAGTCCACACAATTGGCTGACATAATTCATTTTGGTATAGTGCACTGTAAAACTACAAGTATTGTTTTCATTAGTTCAGAATGAATGAAACTGAAATGTGAATAATGAAAAAAAATTGAATGTATATCAGTTACTGTTTCTTTTATTCTAATTCCCTGAATCAAACAAAACAAACTAGCAACAGTATGCATACAGAATATGAATAAAATATGATCTCTTGAACATGAATGCCGGGCTGAATTAATTCCACAAGTTGCATATGTCCTTACACGAATAAAACACTTGTTAATAAATGTCCATGTACCAAACATATTTAAGGGAGGAGGCTGACAAAAAGTACAGAAATATCTTTGATGAATGTGGTTTATAATATGGTGAAAAAAAGGTAAGCAGTAAGCAAATGGTTAATTTCTTGCCAAAGAAAAACTACCTAAGTGAGGAAAAAATCACAAGTTTCAGAAAAATATTAATACATAACATATCTTCTAGACTTCTATGTCAATCTGACCTTTAGTTAAGACCAGAGAGATGGATGGGAGGATTGTATATTGATGGACTACCATAAAGCATTTTGATAACATCCCACAAAAGAAATGGGACCTTCAGGCAGGTATATGAAGGAAACTCCTTTCTCAGGTTGAAGATTATCTTGGTGGAAGGAAACAAATGATGCATGACAGAGATGCCATTTTAAAGAATTTTGGAGCAGCCAGTGGTGTGTTGCATGGTTTGGTCTTGGGGCTGCTGTTATTCTTGTTCAGCATTAATGACTTATCTGCAGGACTAGATTCATACTTGAAAATGTTTGCTGACAATGCCACAATTTTGACAGAATAAAATAAATTTTGACAGGATAAAATCAATGTTGAAAAAACTTCACTCCCATGAGTTATTCAGGTATATGACCAATAAACTTCAACCAAACCAAATGCAAAGTTATGATGATGGGATGCAATGATAAGAGACCTAATAATCAGTCAAGATACAAACTACATGAATCTTTATATGGAAGGGACTTGGGGATTGATACAGCACAAACTTATGCAAACAAGTGAGGAGGGTACAAGGCATGGTAGCAGGGATGAGGGGAGAAACCCAATCATTATACAAGAAACAGCAAAAATGCATCACTATATCACTCACTTAAAACACTGGCTTGCTTAAAGAGAATACCAGCATCCTAGACTGTTTCACCCTCTTAACCCTAAACAGGCATGAGTCCAACCTGTACCCTCCAATAACCCTGAATGGTCAAACAATCCCACTTATCACAACACCAGCCATAATAGGTAGCACATACAACATTCAATTCCTACAAAACAAACTGACACAAAGGTCATAAAGAAAGCAAACATCCTCAGAATACTGACCAGTGCCATCTTTGGACAAGGAAAACAATCCTACAATATTCTCTACAAACAATTCATTAGATCCACTTCAAAATCATCATCATCTGCAGAGTCATCCAACCTTTCAAAAGAAAGCATAAAACTGCAAACCACAAAAGAGCACTCAGAGCAATCACTGGTTGCTAAGCAACCACAATCATTCAAACCTGCAGAACCAAATCAAGATATATCCAACAGAACCCCACCTCACCATACTCAGCATCATTGTCTTTGCAACAGGAAAAGACCCTTCCCACATGAAATACTTCATTACCGACCATCAAACCCAGGGCAGAAATGAGGCTGACCCCTGCCTCACACTTAATCATCATATATTTGCATATTTTTCAAAGGAAAAGGTGCTAAGGACATATGTATCAATTATAGGGGTATAAGTCTGTTAAGTATACCAGGAAAAGTGTATGCAAGAATATTAACTGACAGAGTGAGGGAAGTGCCTGAATCTGAATGCAGAATAAGTGAAGAGCAAGAGGGTTTTAGGAAACGGAGGGGATGTGTGGATCAGATTTTGTAGTAAAGATGACTGTGGAAAAGTATTCAGCAAAAGGTAAGAAATTGTATGCAGCTTTTATGGATCTCAAGAAAGCATATGACAGTCGAGTGGAATGCTTTGTGGGAAGTGATAATGATATATGGAATACGGGGACAACTGTGGATAGTGTGAAAGCCTTCTACAGAGGAGTGAATGCAAAGAGTGGGTGGAGAAATGAATGAAAGTTTTGGGATGCATGTAGGAGTGAGGCAGGGCTGTGTGATGTCACCATGGCTTTTCAATATATATAAGATGGAGTGATATATATGGATGGAGTGATAAGAGAGATGAAAGCAAAACCAGGGAAAAGGGGTGAACAGATGGAGTGTGGAGGTGAGATATGGTGGCTAGTGGCAAGCCTGTCTGCAGATGATACTGTGTTGTCTGCTGAAAGAGGAGTCACAGATTGGAGTTTGTCAACTTGCATGTGCCCATTTGCGTCAAATATATTTTGATCATCTTTGGATCATTCATCAAGACTGGGTTGGAAAGCAAGAGTTATGAAGGCCTCCTAAACACCTGGAATGTTTGCTCGCTGTGTCTTGAGCTTGGGAACCTGCTGATGTGGTTTGGATATCTCAGATACCTGGGGTTCTTTGCACATTACAATGTTTTGATCTTAACCATAAAGAAGTGTATACCCAATGTTCTATGCTTCTCCACATGTATCCTGATGGTGTTTGCTTGTTACTGCTTGAGTGGCTGGCTTGTTCTTGGCCTATACAATATTAAAATCTTTTCATTTTCATTCTACAATGGAATGCTTCTACTCTCTCATCAAAGATGAATTGTTTGCAACATTTTTTTCAACATCTGGGAAGGACCCCCTTATTTGGAGGTTTTCCTGCATTTACCTGCACAGCTTCATTTCTCTATTTATCTACATCATTTCAAGCTTGTTTATTGCCAAAATTATGGATGCACATGAGATGATTAAGGACTGCTTTATAGATGGCTTCCCACTGTCTGATTTGATGAAGTTCGTCAATGAATGCACAAAAGAGCCTGCAAGTGGAGTCTTCCATGATGAAAGTGATTACACCATTCATGATATCATTAACTCTCTCTACTGTTGTGTACCTGTGCAGTGTCATAATAGTGTCTAATATGAGCCACTTCTTACCTAAACACTGCCAGATAGTGATGCCATGAGGTGTTTCTTTTGTCTTGCATGCCCGTTTACAATTCATTATGAAACTAAATAATCAAATAATTTGTTATCATATATAACAAAATATTTATCAGTATGATTAGTTATCTGTAGCTGGCATTAGTGGTGACTGTGTTTGGGTGAAAGAAAACTGAAAAGTAAGTGTTATTTATGAGTATATAACTTTAAACATATTCTTATAATGAATATCTGTAATTAGCATCAATGATGAAAACATTCTAAAAAGCACATACTGTAATCTTTTAAATGACATGAGACAAGAGATGATTTTTAAATGACTGAGACAAGAGATGAGTGAGCGATTAACAAAGCTTCAGAGCATAAAATTTTGAGAATTGAAAATTACTTTATAATTATGCATTTTGGTTAACTAAGTCTAATGTAGGAAATATTCCTTCCATCTTTTTGTATATCAATCTTACTGAATTTGAAATCCATATCAATTGTATTGCATTTGACATTCCAAATCTACTCATAAGGATATATTTCTTTTGTTTTACAGACATCATGATGCTTGTACTTAACAAGGTGGCGGTACTCGAGTGAATTTTGTTCAATCTTTGTAGCTGTTAATGATCTCACAGCTTTCTGTGTTTCAGACCTTGAAGCAGTACCCAGGAGAGTTAGTTTTTCTCTCTTTTTTTTCTTTCAAAATAAGTATCTTTGCATTTAAAGAACTGTGTTCATCTTTAACACTTTGCAACTATATCATGTTCATTCATTTAGAACATGCCAATGTATGTAGAATCTTGTAAAGATTGCTAAAGAATTCAGCATGTTTGTTTGTCTGTAAGATAAGTAAAGTTATTGCCACTTGGATCTCGTAAGAAATATGAATATGTGAAGGCACTGTTGTTTCTATAGCCTTCTGGCAAAATGGTAGGAGCAGTAGATAAAAACAGTAGGAGAAAACATTTAGGCAGGAGCATTAGGTAGAAACACTGGGTAGGAGTAGTAGGTAGGGGCATTAGATAGAAATAGTCATTAGGAACATTCAGTTGGAGTCTCTGCAAGCACTGTGCTAGATTTGCCCTTTGTCAGTGGCCTGTTAAGGGTGAGGTTCTACAGGCTAAGAAATGGCACAGGATTTCTATAGCTATGGAGAGACTTGCTGTGGCCAACTCTCTGAGGGAGTTCCAACTGGAGAAGGCATAAGAGATATAGATAGATAACAGAGGGTTGTAAGTGTGTTTTATGATGTGTGTAAGCGTAGGTGATTGAAAGTAAATGCAAGTAAAAGTAAAGTAATGGAGTTCAAAAAGAAACAGTGAAAGTGTAGATTTTGTAAAACCATATAGAGTGAAAAGAAAGTGTACTAAGTTGGGCTGTAGATATGAGGGGGAAAAGACTGGAAGAAGTGAGAGAATTTAAGTATCTAGGAACTGTTTTGGGTAAGTGTGGTGATATGGAAGGAGAGACAAGGGAAAAAGCAGGACAGGGTGGAAGAATCATTGTGTTCCTTAATAGAATAATGAGGGTAGAGATGTAAGTATGGAAATGAAGAGAGGAAAAAGGACAGCATAATCCTCCCAACCCTTACCCATGCAGCCAAAACACTGATATGGAATGAGTCAGAGTGGTCAAGAATCCATGCTGTGGAAATGAGGTATTTGAGAAGAGCATACAGTGTGACTAGATGTAATGAAGAAAGAAATGAAAGGGTGTATGAGAGATGTGTTATGGCAGGGAATGCAAGGGGAGTGAATTGTGGAGTAGTAGAATGGGTGAAATGTAATCCTCTGAGGTGGTCTGGGCATGTGGAAAAAATGCAAAACTGTAAGTTTACAAGGAGAGTGTATGATAGTACAATTAAAGGGGTAGGTGTGAGTGGAAGACCACCTGTGACAAGGGAAAATAATAGTTGAGGAATACTGGAGGGAGAGAAATGGTGGAAGAATGCGTGGAATGGTGTATGTGAGGGAGGAATGTAAGGACAGGGATAAGTATAGACTCTTTTCCTATGGCCACCCCTTGATGGAAGTTTCCAGAGGGAACGCACACCAGAGATATAGAGAGACAGATAGAAGCAAATCAGCAAATGACACAGAAGTCCTTCATAAGCGCCACCTTGGACTCAACCCTAGCCAGCCTCTTGCACAACTCTAACTTTTTGTCAAGGGTTAAAACATTCCTCTTGCACTTTGTGGGAGACATAGATAGCTCTGAGGAGCTATAAGGCAATTGCTGATGTCCACAACAGTAATCCAGGGTGAACAATATACATAAATGTGTAAGACCATCACACAACAACACTGTGCCAAAATGCACATGGGAGGAAGTAAACAATCACCAGTGCACAAAACACCAGGTAGTGAGTACACTAACTGCTGCATCACATGCACAACTTGAATTCCTTTTTCATACTTGACCACTGTTTCCCATGTTAATGAAGTAGCACCATGAATTGTCTAGATGTCACATGAATGAGTATTTTTAAATTTTTTGATTTTTTTCATATAAAAAAGAACTGCCAACCAAAACTGAAAAGCATTCATTGTTTTGAACATTTTGCTGTCTTGAACTATGTATTACAGAGGTTTTACCATACAAACTCTTCAATAATACATCTTTAACATAAGTCTGAGTCAGCGAACTGACTTGGCAAAATACCTTAAACATTCTCACAAAAATATTTGTGTTAATTCTTATCTATATCATGTAATACTGTACAGTAAATGCTGGCACATTTCAATTTCAGTCCAAAAAATAAGCACAAACATGCAAGTAACCACAAAAATTATGCAGCCTAACAAAGAACAGATGTAAGATGCACTTTAACAAATGATG
Source organism: Panulirus laevicauda (assembly GCA_032273605.1). NCBI lineage: Eukaryota > Metazoa > Arthropoda > Malacostraca > Decapoda > Palinuridae > Panulirus > Panulirus laevicauda. The sequence goes on from JAUTXX010000047.1 coordinate 45,502, forward strand.
TTAGCACATGCCAAGAACTAATTTGAAAATCTGGGACATGAAAACTTTTCCAATCTTACCTGGCAGATCATCCACAGATGTCCCTGAACGTACACTGGCATCATCCCTGGTGCTGCCATCTACACTTAGCTTCTTGAGGCTCATGTACTCACCCTGACGGAACTTTACATCTGCCAAGAACAAGACAGTAGCCTTGTGTGACTGACAGAATGTTTCAACTCAAGCAACATCTTAAAAAACTTTATATGAAGTGACATTGTTGGTTCTCTTCAATTTGAAAATAAACACAACAAAGGGCCACCAAACTATTATAAAGAAAAGCAGTGCTTAAAAACTTTTGAACCTTTTTCAAGACTGTAATGATAAAAAACTGGCATCACCTTAGTCAATATGAAATTCACTTTGGTAACCAAGTAATACACTGCAAAAAAAAGTCACTTAAAAACAAATAAAACATTCTACTCTTTCTGAAACTCTTTACACAAAATACAGTAATGTACTTGATATAGCAACCCCTCAGCCATTAACTACAAAAAAATAAATACAAACCATTTTGAATCTTGTTATTTTCATAGTAGGTGTCCTTCAGGTTATGTGCAAGTGCATCCTTCCATGGCTTGTGCAAACTGTCAGTGTCTGCAGCAGTGGCAATGCCTGGGGAGCACAAAGTAGAACCCAAAGTAGAGCCCACAGTGGACCCCAGTGTGGAGCCCCGAGGGGTTCCAAGGGGATTAATCTGGGGTGTCTGGTGATAGAGGCTGTTGGGCTTGGATATGTTTTGGACAAATTCCCTGGGATATTGAGGGAGGTTCTCAAGCTCATCTCCAGCTGAGCCGTAGCTACGGATGGTGTCAAAGTTGTTTAGCGGCATGTACGCAGGTTCACTAGGACTAGTGGGGTAGGAGTCGGGGCGAGGCGTGCAACCGTGCGGATTCTGCAACACATACAAGCCAACACAACAGTCAGGCAAAGCCAACACAACACTCAGAACCTGACTGGACTGCTCAGGAGGAAGGGTAAGCCATCAAAATACAGACTTTTTAACAGAAACTTTGATTTTTGTTACATGTTTTAATCAAAGGTATCTAAATTCATTCATGAGTTTTCAAGTAAGTGAAGAATTTTCTAAGAAAATACTTTTGATAAAATATGTAACAACATCTATCCAGTTACAAAAGAATAACTCAAGTTGTAAGCCTACATTTTGATGAATTACCTCAATGTTAGTTTGGCCACTCTAAAGAAAAAAAACATGAAAATGTCCCAGAACTTATCGAAATGCATGTGAAAATACTTTCCAAGCCTATGGCACATGCATAGCTTCTATCAAATAACAAAGAGCTAATATGCCAATACAGTGATGTAAAGCAATATCTAGCAGTGATATCTACTACTGAAACTTTAAAGTGTGATTTAAGATTTTTGCATAATGCTACCAAAATACAAAAAGCATAAAAAGTGAGTACTGTCTTCATACTCTTTTGTTTACCAAGTTGTTACTACCTTCAGAGATTACCGATGGTGCATTAAATATTTTTTTATCCACATCTTTAGTTAATCCATTACCTAATTACACTTCCACAACCATGAGCACACACAGATATGAGTACACAGCAAAAAATCCTTCAAAGGATGCTTAAAATCTAAACTTTTATTTACCTGGGAAGCTTCCAAGTTGCTCATTTTTGAATTTCGCTTATAGATGTTGTGATTATCTGTATTTTTGGGTTTTAGAACAACATGGTTTGTCTGTTCAATTAGTTGTCGTCGGTGGGCCGCTCTTCTTTCTCGACAGTGCATTGCAAGAACAATTATTAGGCCTAAAATGATGACTGCTACAATGCCAATTACTATGTAGATGATCTGAAAAGAGGTATTTATAAAAACTGATAAAGCAGGTTATATAGCCTTTGGCTAAGTTTAAAATGTTAGCTGCACATATAATATTACACAATTATGAGCAGAGAAAATTATTAAATAAAATCATAAAAAATGAAATCTGAATGCATACCTCCTCCATACCAATGTCAATCAGAGATCCTTTGTATGTATCACAATATGTTCCCGTTGCATTTCCTGGACACATGCACCGGAAACTGCCATATGAATTGATACAAGTGCCACCATTATGACATGGGTTTTTTGCACATTCATTGATGTCAATGTTGCAGTATGCACCGGTGAATCCTCTGCATTTACAAATTGGACCCGAAATCCCTTCTTCACAGATTCCTCTATTAAGGCAAGGGTTGGGATTACAATACATGTACTGACAGCGAGAACCTGACACCCGGGCTGGACATTCACATCTATAAGTATTTTCAATATTGACACAGTGCCCATTATTTAAACAAGGAGATGATGCACATGGATTAGAGTCCAACTCACATCGTGATCCTCGAAAACGTGGATGACACTGACATATGAAAGATGTGCCTCGCTCTTCACAAGTACCACCATTAAGACATGGATGGGCACCACAAACACCAGGAGGTTGCAATGCTGTTTGGCAATGAGGTGCTACATGAGTCAGGCGAGTCAGAGATGCTACTTTGGTAGTTGCTGTGTGGGTCAAGGGCAAGGGTGTATCATCAACTCGTGGATCATCTACACAGCCTACAAATCCTTTCCGTGGATCTTGGGCTCCTGCCCAAGGTCGTATCTCTGCTCCAAGATACAAATGTGGTGTATCAAGGTTGAGCAGGTCTGATGACCCTGGAGAAGCACCTTGTCCACGGTGCCGCCCATCAACTGTTACTTCTGCTGTATTGCCAAATCGTTCAAGATTAACATGATGCCAATGACCATCATCAACACGTAATGATGTTACTGCTACCAATCCTTCACCACTACCAAGGTCCCATCGATACCGTAACTCTCCTCCCTCTAGCTGAAACATATGGAGAATGCAAATCAGATACAGATTTTCATAAAAAAGTAAGTGCTAAATATTAAAATTATCACATACAGTAATACAATTTCTATAAGCACTAGCTTACAAGAAATATAAAATCATACCTCTAAGATACTGTAGTCAATTCTGCCAGCTGTAAACATAAGATTTCCAGATGGATGAAGTGTCCGGAACCAAAGAGAGAAGGAGAAGTGACGCTCAATGGGATTTCGCAGGGAATACTGTGCATAACTCTTGCCTTTGAAGGATAATGGTGAAACGGGGCTATAGCATTCTGGACTATTATCTCTGCCAATGCAACTAGACTTGTTCTGTTTGCATGTAGCCCCTACCAGTCCCTCAGGACAGAGACAAACATATCCTAACATTGAGCTATCTGGAATGCAGTTCTTATATGATGGACAAGGTTTATGAGCACACTGGTTGACAACATTACCACAGCGAGCACCAGAGAAGCCATTTGGACATATGCACTTTGATTCATGGCGGTGGTAAAGAGACACAAAACTCATTGTATCCGTGGTGATAGCTACCTGTTCATCATCAAGTATGATGTGTTCTTTACAAACACCATTTTCACATGTATTTGCATTACATCCATCCTCAACCACTCCAATTACACGAAGTCCCAGAACAGACTCTAAAGTTTGATGACCTGATAATATCTTTTTTCTAACGTAGTTTCTTGGATAATAATCAGCTGAGGACTTACGAACAACAAAAAGTATATCAAGATTTCCTTTAGTCACAGATTTTCCAAGTGAATTCTTTTTATTATCTCTTCGTACTCTTGAATGACTGTTTTGCAAACTTAGAATGATGACATCACGTGATTTAGCATTAAGAAGGTTCTTTATGCTTCTATGGAAACTACGTCTATATGATAACAAAAACTCTTCTGGTGTTGCTCCTGCAAGCTGAACAATAACAGCACTATTCACCATATCATCACTTATATCTACAACATCAGCTTCAGCTTCACTGTATGTTGTAAACTTTCCATCTGTAACAGAAATATTCACAGTGTAAGAACCTTCATCCAGACCTCCTTGAGCAGATAGGGTACCATCCTGTGGGTTAACGGCAAAATACCTCAGGTTAACACCCAATGGATCAGGTACAATGGAGTATGTCAGCGAGTCATAAGGGTCTTCATCTGCAGCTTTCACTTTACCAAGGACTCCCCCAAAGTATTCACCAGTTATTCACTAAGAATAATGTCTGATACCCATTGATAAAACTTTGTTTTGCATGAGTCTGTCTTCCACGAACCCCACTTCACATTCCACCATTTCTCCCCTGATTCTCCCACCACATATAATGTTATTATCTTTAC
>JAUTXX010000047.1:49851-61291 GCA_032273605.1 Panulirus laevicauda
AGAGAACGAATTATCACAAAAGCATATCATCAGTTAACATCATATAATCATAATTCCTCTAATGACCATTAAGGTTCAGTGGCTGACCTAAGCTCGAATAATCAAAGCTGTGTCCAATGATAACGAGCAGAGCATTGAACAGAAAACGATCGGACGAAGGAAAAGAAAATCACGTGGGATAGAAAGGTTTTGAGGCAGCGGCAACAGACTAAACCTACGGCTCATCTCTCTCCCAGTGGGACTTGCGAGTGGAAATTACGATCGCTAAATAAATCCAAATACGCGTACGTTTCTTCAGACTTCAAATACGCTATGAAATATTCCCGCGAATTCGACACGAAGTCGTAGATCAATCAACTGCATTACTGGCATGTGCGATGCGCCGAGCACCACCCGCCATCACTGCTACTGCTAGGAGCCTCTCAGCTAGGCTGGTGGTGTTCTCGAGCGAGTCTGGTGGCGGTATAATTTCCTCCTCCCACTGGCCGCGGCCGAGCCACTGCGCCTCTGTAATCATGTGAGCCAGCGATGGCCTGGTCCTCACACGCAGCTGACCGACCGACATTAACGCCGATGAATAGCGACAGGAGGCGAGGGAGTTCGGGGTGGGGGACCAGGGGCATTGTGCCCGCACCTGTGGGTAGCGGCGGTGATGCATGGCTATGCGCGCGCGCGCTCCGCTGCGACGCTATCTACCCCTCTGCATTTGGCTATCGCATCTCACATCACCCAAGCAACCAGGCAGAGAGAAGAGAGTTGGCGAGGTGTTCAGCCAACAACTCCCGTCGCGACCTGGGGACCGGTACACGCCACCTACCTCACCCTCCCTCAAGACAATCGCAAAAGAACAACAATTACAAACTCGTTTTTTATGCAGTGGCTCTGGGACGACAATGGAGGAAGAGTCATCCATAACAATTACCTGCTTGACTCTATACGTGTGGCGTGTCTGTCCATCACGGGCTAGCGAGCTCAGGCACCTCCCTCACTACTGTTACAGCCTGACAATCGTTGGCAAATTTCCCCGCCGACGCCGGCCCAACTAACGGCTGAATAAAATCAAATCAATGAGTCACCACCGCTGACCCTACTGCTGCTAGTGCCACCTCGACCAGGATATCTTTTCTATGCCTTTTGCTCTTCCTCATTTTCCTCCCGTTTCCTCCCCTCACTTTCCCTCATGAAAGTCCTGGGTGATCAGGTCACAACGAGGCCTTGAATGACCTCCGCTTTATAAACGGCGCATTGTGTTCCCTCCTCACATTACCTATTCTTGGCCGGACAACACGGGCGAAAAACTTTCTCCATTACAAAACGACCTGGGTCTGCCAGGCTGGAACCAAGAGCCGCTGCATTCTAAACATTCCCAGGCCAGACCCGGCAAGGCCAACCGCGAAGCCACAGGCCATGCATTCGGATACATACATACCCAGGTTCCCCACCACCTCACATGAAGAATGATTGTTTACGACCAACGCAGTGGGAACCGACCGCCACAGCAACGAAACTTACACAATCAGGTCTTAATTCTATCTTAAGCGTGATCGACCACATAGTAATGGCAGCGTGAGAGAGAGAGAGAGAGAGAGAGAGAGAGAGAGAGAGAGAGAGAGAGAGAGAGAGAGAGAGAGAGACAGAGAGAGAGAGAGAGAGAGAGAGAGAGAGAGAGAGAGAGAGAGAAACCTAGGACAAAATTTTGCCAAGGTTCTGGGCTAGCAAATCGCGCTCACCACATACGCCGCTTCGTTTGACACAAGTAAAAAAAGAAAAAGTTATTAATACAACTAAAAAATAACCCAAAATACTTTTACTCATATGCAAAGCTACAAATCCAGGGCCACACAACTCCATTGCCCTGATTCAAACTGAAGAAGGTATGTTTACAGACGACTGCCAAGAGACTAGACTAAAAAAAAAAATGCAATCTAAATCAGTATTCAACGAGCCGTAAACAACATTAAAGGTAAATGACCAAAAAGATATCTTAGGATGTCTTTGTAAAATACTTAGTACCTCAGAAATCCAAAGGCGTGATACTCACAAAAAGGAAGAAACACCTTAAACATCCAAGACTCGAGAGTCTTTAAACACCTCAACTAACATCAGAAACATCATGGGATAGACAGGACAGGAGTATACGACTGCACTGCACATGTACCTACAAAGTGTACCAGGCCAGCCAGGCTGTGGGAGCTGCGGCGGCTTCCAACAGCTTGGTCGACCAACGACCATATCCAGCAGCCTGGGCCCTAAATTAGACTGTGTGGGTGAAAAACCCCGAAGACTTCACGAGGTAATAGTTATCATCTGCTGTTGTATACACTGCACAGTTGTGTACCTGGAGCCCAACATTGCTCGGCTGGCGTCTGCTGTAGCCTAGGTTTACTGTGCCCTGGTAGCCTACACTGACCTGGAGCCCAACATGGCTCGACTGGGGTCCAGTGCACCTGAGTTTTAAGTCTTTTCGATATATAAGTTGATCTCAGCGGTGGGATCCCAACCCACAGTATGCCTCAGGTGGAGTGGACCCCAGCCGAGCCATGTTGGCCTTCAGGTCAGTGTGGGCTACCAGGGCACAGTAAACAGAGGCTACAGCAGACGCCATCCGAGCTATGTTGGGCTTCAGGTCAGTGTGGGCTCCGTGGCCGCAGCCATCACCGCCACAGAGCCGAGCCATTAAGTTCGGCCTTTCACCAATTAGCACAGTTCGCTCCGGCTACTGCCGGCGTTGCACCCTCGCCCAACTTGCCACTATGAAGCGAGGAGCTACCTCTTCCCTCCCCATACTACAAAGGAGGGAAATTGTTTCCTAACTTCTCACCTTCACAGAGAAGGGGAGGTTTCCCTCTCTGCTCTCACAATACAGAGATGGCGACTCTTTCCTTTTTCGCAATATGAAGAGACGGAAACTCTCTCATTTTACTCCTGAAAATACTTGGGTGTGAGATGTCACTATCTCTTCACTTCATCATATAGAGAGATGACAGAAAGGTATCTCCTCACTTTTCATAACAGAGACACAGCTGACAAGTAATCTCCTCACTTTTTCACACTACAAAGGGTGTATGGTGGCCGTCTCCTCATTACTTACAATCTAAAGTGAAATAAGACGATTTTCTCCAAACACGAGATGGAGGAGGGTTGGGAGCGCACGAGGTTAGACCAAAGTGTGGGTAAAATGGAGGTGGATGGGGCTGGGATAGGTATAGTTAAGGCTGGGATGGGAGTAAATGCATCTGGTATGGCAGCGAACGACGGCGAGTGGGTGTAGGAGAGAGGCTTGAATTAAACGAGATTGGACCTGGATTAGAATTGTGGACACAGTGAATACTGGCGGTGGTGATAGGTGCTGCAAGGTTTTAAGGTACAGGGAGTGGAAGGAAATGTAAGTGGGTACAAGCAGGATGTACGTGGGTAGAATTAGGAAGCAGGTGGGAGCAGTTGGGGCGAAAGTAGGAGGTCCTTAGCATGATTCTTCTTTTTTTTTTTCTTTTCTTTTCAATTACAAGTCTCCGGGTAAAGTGGTGATCTGTTGCAGGTGACTGACACTATGGGTTGGGAGAGGAACGTGTGGTGCAGATGCTGAAGCTAAAGTTCATTTGTGTGCCTAGAGCTGAGGCATATGCGCGCCTGAAGTTAGGCTTTAGGTCAGCAAGAGACGTGTCGCAAATGGACGGAAAAGATATAGGCTTGGCGAACGTGGGGAACTGGTAAAGGTCAAGTTGGATGGCGTATGATGAAAAAATTCAAGGAGAAAGAACGTGAAAATGGTACAGGGTATCATCCTGAGGCAGCTTCCACCTGCTGACGAAATAATGGAATGTATTCGAGGTCCACTTCACCCACGCATCATTTATAACCTTCATTCCTATGTGTTGCAGGCACAGCCACGGGTTCTCAATGAGAAATGAGGTCAGCTTGCAGCGACCTACAGCTGCTGTGCATATCACACCAGGTGGCTGTCTCCAGCATTTTTAATGACTGCAATCCTGACCTCTCCCAATGATGTCGTAGGTCACCCAGGACGAAACTGGCTCGCATACAGAGTCACTGTAGGGTCTTTTAAGTCCCCCTCTCCCTTCCCGCCGACAACACCACTTCAGTCTATAAGCTCCTTGGACGCATTAGATGAAAACCCCACCAACACAAACATGTCTGATGCACTGCTCAGGACACAAGCCTCCGGGACACGATGAATGTGGTGTGTATATATACACACATACCGTACCAACGAAGGGAAGCACTTGTTATACGGGTCATACAAGCACGGACAACCAAGTGGTGCATCTTGGTACCTAAACAAAGCCGAGACTGTGTAGAAGGCTTACTCACCTTTCTGGTCAATGTAGAAGACGCCGCGGCCCTCAGACCCTACCAGGGAGTAGGTGATGGCGGCATCATTAGGGTTGGAATCCCCATCGACGGCGGTGTAGGTGCCGACCAGGGTGTGGGGTGGGGCAGACTCGAGCACCTGCGCTTGCTCCACGTCCTTCATAAACACGGGCGAGTGCACGTTCTCGTCCACGTCCACCACCTGTGAAAACACGGACCGGGTGCGTTAGGCGGCCTTGCTGGGCCGAGTTAACCTTACCATGCACCAACTACCATAAGATGATTCACCAACGAATAATCATACTGTTATTGTAATACATGCAACACTACTCCCAGACCCTAGCCTGTTGTTCCGGGTTCCTAAACACTCTTCATAGAAGCCTGAAGCCTCTTGCTCAGCCAAAAAAAGGTGCCAGTCTTTGTGCTGTAATTCTGTATAAGCTCTTTCAGTTTCTGGAACACCTCCAGCATATTGTTGTTCGCCAGCAAGATCAGGAGTCCAGGTAACGTCGCTCTGATAAGCAGGGACAGCCATGTTTGTTTACAAGTGCCGCTCTGGTCTGTTTACTACTGATAGAAAAAAAAATAGATACTAAAATGTTCAGGATTATAATATCATTTCTTTATTTCAAATCCCATTCCTTCGGATGCAAGTCTAAACCTACTGAATGCATTGTTTATATTTTGTATAAAGTGCTTCTGACACTCTCGCCACTTGACTTTAAGCTCGAGAAGTGAGCAAGATGGCCATCAGAGAGCACTTCATCACTCTGGTCTTTGGTGCAATTAAATTAAGCTATATACCGAGATGAGTTCATACCGGTGTGGACACTGCATGACATTCCATGATAATTAATAGCTGGAGCTCTGCCTGACTGCACTATAAACCACCCACACACTCACACACGTACCCAGGGACAACAACTGCAGCAGGAGGCGACATCCATATCATACACCTTAGTCAGGCTCAAACAGTGATGTAAAAAATCTTGTCATTTTCCAATGAATCGGGGAAATTGGAGTTAAGGTGTGCAAGATTCATCATGATACATACTGTATTAAATCTAATGTTTTAGAATAATTCCTGGCCACTGGCATCGCTTACAGACATTCCTTAGTGCTATGATGCCTCTTCCTCCTTGAAAACTTGTAATACTGAATATTTACACACTTTTCTTTTTTCATACATGCTTGCCGTTTCCCGCGTGAGCGAGATAGCGTCAAGAACAGACTGACAGAGCCTTAAGAGGGAACATTCCTCACTTGGCTCCTTGCTTTGTTCCTCCTTTTGGAGAGTAATACAGGAAGAAAGGATTTCTAGCCCTCCCGCTCCCGCCCCTCTTAGTCGCCTTCGACACGCAGGGAATACGTGGGCAGTATTCTCTCTCCCCTATACAAGACACACTTATCCATCAATCATTCTTCCCACTTAGCTTTTCACCCCTGGGGCTCGCCAGGAGTGAGGAGCTCCCCTGGTGGAATTGCAAGCTAAATCACGGTCACGTACCTGGACGATGACGTAAGTACTGGCGGCGAGGGGCGGCGTGCCGTCGTCAGTAGCGCGAACGGTGATGTTGTAGGCTGGGCGAACCTCGTAGTCCAGTCTGGCAGCCAGACGCAGCGCCGCCGTGTCCTCGTCCAGTTCGAACATGTCTTCATGGCCACCCATGAGGGTGTAGCGCAAGCGAGGGGAGTCCGGGTCATGGGCTGTGACCAGCGTCACCAGAGCACCTACAGGAAGGTCCTCCGGGACACGCACTGCTGCCGATCGCTCAGAGGGGAACACCGGGGGACAGTCGTTAATGTTGGCCACCTGAACAGTGACGTATGCATGGGCGGAGCGGGCCCCTCCGTCAGTAGCCACCACCCGTAGCTCGTACACATCGTGAGCCTCGTGATCCAAGGGCCACGCCACGCTCAGCCGCCCGGTCACTGGATCCAAGCGGAAGTCTTTGGTGTCTGTTGCCAGACTGTAGGTGACCACGCCGTTGATACCCTCGTCGGGGTCGCGCGCCCGCAGCTCGTACACGCTCGTACCGTTAGCTACGTTCTCCGGCAGGAAGAAGCTGTAGGCTGGTTTGTCGAACTTCGGAGCGTTGTCGTTTTCGTCGACGAGGGTGATGGCGACCTGGCGGGAGGCTGAGCGCTGCGGCGAGCCCAGGTCATACACGGTCAGATTGAGATTGTAACGAGGGACTCTCTCCCGGTCCAAGAGGCCCGCCACAGTCAAAGACCCCGTCTCCATGTCCATCCTGAACACAGATTCCTCGTTGCCCCAAGAGATAACGTACAACAGGTGTGCAGAATAGCCTGTGTCTTCGTCCTTGGCCTCCATCTTCAGCACCACGGTGCCGGGGTCGCTGTTCTCTCGCACGCGGACCTCCAGAGGCACGTGGAGTAATTCGGGGCCATGGGCGTTGATCATCAGCGGCGGCGGCGATAGCAGGTTGATGGAATCGTCCTGTCGGTTATTCTCGGCAGCCAGAGAGAGCTGCTCGCCCAAGCGTTGGGCCACATCCGTCTCCCTGCAGTCCAGAGCTGCCCAGGAGTCGATTGCTGGGCTCTGCTGCCTCACCAACTGTAATCTGAGCGCCAAAGTGTCGGCAAAATGCTGACCATCCGTTGCTGTCACATTCACTATCCTTTCTGCGGTCCTCAGGTCCTGCAAGTCACAGGTGAGTGTTAACACACCTGATGTGGAGTCTAAAGAAAAGCAGCGGTCTTCATTGCCGCCCACGATTCTGTAACTGATAATGTTTCCTTGGTCGAAGTCCACGGCGGAGAGGGTGAAGATCTCCGAGCCTAAGGGAGTGAGGCGGTCGACGAAACCAGTGCAGTCCACTCGCTCAAACTGCGGTCTGTTGTCGTTGACGTCTTCTACGTGTACCGTGATGACCTTCTCACTCTGGCGACGGAAGGGCGACCCCCAGTCTGAGGCGCGCACCAGCAGCCGCCACGTGCGCCGCTCCGTCTCGTAGTCGAGGGCGCGGGTGGTGCGCACTTCCCCTGTGAAGTGGTCCACCGTGAAAGGCACATCGTCCGCGTTGGCCAGACTGTAAGACACATAGCCATTCTCGCTGGAGTCGTAGTCCTGTGCCCGCACCTTGGTCACCCAGGTGCCTGCTGGCTGGTGCTCCTCCACGCGCACCACACCCTGTGGCGCAACGATCATGGGGGTATTGTCGTTGGCGTCCACGACGCGCACTATCACCTTAGCCGATGCCTGATGCTGTGGCAGGTGGAGGGTGGGGCTGGTGGCACCCACGGTCAACGTGTAGTCCATGCGGGTCTCAGCGTCCAGCGGTGATGCCGTGCTGATGACGCCGGAGAAAACGTCCATGTGAAACTGGCCCCCTTTGTTACCTGCTAATATAGCAAATTCGACGCGTCGCTGCGTTCCCGGAAGCCAGGACCCAACCTGCACCACCTGCGTGCCTACGGGCGCCACTTCGCTCACAGTGGCCTCGTACACCTCCTGCGAGAACACGGCCTCCTCCTCCGGCACTGGCGGCGCCGCCACACGCACCACCTTGTAGCTAAACCGTGGTCGGCTGCCTCCGTCAGTAGCCTTTAGGGTTAAATTGAAGCCGAACGGGGACTCGCTCCAGTCGATAGTGTCTAGGGCCGCCAGGTTAAATTCATTAGCACCAGAGCCTGGCAAAACTCGGAACACTCGGTCCGGGTCGCCCTCTACAATCTCCAGCGACCTCACCTCGCCGCTGGGGCCGCGGTCCTGGTCCACGACGTTAATTATGGCCACCACAGCCAAATGGGCGCGAGGTACGGACTGGGGCAGCTTCGTCACCAAAATCTGGGGGTCATATACGTTTTCTTCCGTGACGTTAATATAAAGTTTGGAGTGTGCTGGCCATCCCCCACGCTGTTGGCGGCCTCGATCCTGTGCCTGGACTGTCAGTTCGTAGCTGGCTTTCTCCAAGAACCTGAGAGGTCGTGTGAGCGTCACCACGCCCGAGGTAGGGTGGATGGCGAACACGGGAGTGTTGTGTAGGAAACTATAATATATCTGGCCGTTCAGGCCATCGTCAGGGTCCTCTGCTTTGACGCGCGCCACCGACGAATGCAGGGGCGTGTCCTCGCTCAGCCGCACGCGGTACTCCGACTGGAGGAAGAAGGGCGACAGGTCGTTGAGGTCAGTGATGGTAATGACCACGTCAGTGACGGCGCCAGGGAGGTCCTCCTTGGTGCCGTCCAGACGACGGTTCTGCGCCTTCACCTTCAGGCGGTACTGGTCTCGGCTCTCTCGATTGAGCGCGTGGCGATTACCCGTCCGAACCCGCAGCTCCAGGAAACAGAAGTCGCCGACGACGCGCTTCCCCGCCCTGAAGAAGTTCTGCAGGTCACCCTCCGCGATGCGGTACTTGATCTTGAGGGTCGGGTCACTGAGGTAGACGCCCATCATGGCGTCGCTGACCACTGCTGTGTTGCCTAGGGCGTTCTCCGGCACGCTGGCGTTATACTGCAAGGCGGTGAACTGCACCTGGCCGCCATCACCGCCTGCCGCACGCCCGCAGTAGACGGCGGCCGACACCAACACTGCCAGCACTATGTGCTGCCACTTAACACACGTCCTCTTCACTACATTGGGGTGCGGGCGGAGCGGGGGCGGAGGTGGGCGGCCCCGCGGGTGAGGGTGGGAGTATGTCGTGTGGGTCATCTCGCCGGGCGGGCCGCTCCTCTGGTCCCCTTCACCATGCTATTTCACCTGCAACACAAAGAATACACAGCGTCACATACATGAACAAGAAGGCCTATACACTACACCTACCTACACCCAGTACCGGTACACAATATGATTCAGGAAAGGAAGAAATTTGGAAAAACCGGTTGTGTTTGACATATATGCCTGTTGTGGCCAAGTTGGGGCTTCCGCAGTAAAGTTCACTTTCCTATAAGTTCAAGATCCACATCAATTTCAATTTCCTCTCAGTTTAAGTTCAAGAACGACATCAGTATCCACATCACTTAACCCGACAGTTTTACAAATGAGGCTACACATCAAAATGTATTTTTTTAATCTGTACTTCACTCTGTCTAAACAGAATCCAAGGAAGTTGCCAGACTTACAACAACTAACCCTATACACAGTTGTCAATAGTTCATACTTTTTTCTTGGCAAGATAGAAACTAGTGGTTGCTGGAGTGACAGATATATGTTCGGGATAATATTTCAATATTGAGCGGAAAAGTGTGGATGAGTAGTTCGAACACTGAATAATGCCATACCGCCGTTCAGTGTGGTGGCCAGGGATGGAGAGAGTGATGGTGTTGGTGAGGTTAAAGTGTGGTGACCACTGAGGGAGAGAGTTGTGATGTTTAGGGAGGGTAAGGCAATCATGAAAGAAGAGAGCGGTGGTGGTGTGTGGTGAGGGAGGCTGTGACAGCCAGGGAGGAAGTAGTGGCAAGGGAGGAAAGGCGTGGTGGTGGTAAGGAAGGGTGTGGTGGTCAGGGTGAGATGTGGTGGAGGCGAGCGAGGGCGTAGGAGCAAGCAAACGAAGGTCCGAATCTGCAAGATCATACGATTTATCCTGATGGAGACGAAGTCGAAGAAAACCAAACAAACTGACTGAGTGACAACAGCAGGTGGATAAATGAAGGGCGTCAATGCAGGTGCCGTGGACGGGGACGCGACCCAGATAACTTACAAATGGGAAGGGAAGATGGGGGAAAGATAAGTCAGGCTGTTTGGGGCCGCAAGCCAGCAAGTCTTCGTACCCAGTACAATTCAACTGATCATATAATTCACTTCTGTGGAGACTTTCACAACGAATTATCCCATTTCTCTGGATGGTGTGGGCATAAGTTCCAGCCGGTGATGTATACCCGGTGTTTTTTTCTTCCTGGATGTTGTAGAACACATAAAGTGACTGACAGTCACAACTATAAAGCCATACCGGACTATCACTTGCCATCTCCATGGCTTTTCAAGTGGCGTATTCTTCATTTTCCCTTAACCCTGTATACGACGACATAACTTCATGTGTGCGACGACTTAACTCCCTGTGTATGCCATCTCAATGTCGTACAACGACTTAATCCCTTGTGTACAACGACTTAACCCCTAGTGTACGACGACTTAACCCTCCCGAATATGATGACAACCCTTGACTACGGCGAATGACAGTCATCGTACTCGGGTATGAAGCCATCGTCCTTGACGGTACAAGTCGTCGTACTTATAAAGGATAAACTCCAACCATTGCAAGAGCCTGACCCTGCAAGGAGGCAGAGGATGGCAAAGCCAAGCCTAGTGTTGAATGAAGGTTCCGGCCAGCATCTCGTAGATAATCTTGCAGCCAATTTACGGGCGGCAAAACTGCTCCTACACATTTGCATTTCATGAATGTGTCGGAAGCTGTAATGAAGCTGTAATTGCATGTAGTTAGAGGCAATCTCGTTAGCCTGAACCGAGGTGGCCGGTCTTAATAATCTACAACCTCGAGCTGTACTGGGGAGTCTCAGGGTGTCTTGTGGAGGCAATGGTAGATCTCAAGCCTCAAGCTGTACTAGGGAGTCTCAGGGTGTCTTGTGGAGGCACTGGTAGACCTCAAGCCTCAAGCTGTACTGGGGAGTCTCAGAGTGTCTTGTGGAGGCACTGGTAGACCTCAGAAAATGCAAAGAATGTTCTGGGTCATTCTCAATCGAATTAAAAACTGCGCAAGATATGTGGCGCAATCAGAGGACGGGGCCATACAGAGGAAAGTCCTACAACTAAAAAATTGATCTTTTTTTTGAAAATTTTGCCTTCTCTTTGAACCATGACAGTCTGATGAAGCAATAACGTAAAAATACGAATAACATGATGCTAAAACACTGGATTCCATTTCAATTTTCAGATTCTATATGAGAAAACTATTGCCTGTTTGCACTAAAATTCAGAGTAACATATCCAAAGAGAAGGATCGTTACAAACTATATAGGTAAGTATATAAGTAATTATATGGTTAAAGAGGAAAATTATATAAAAGGTAACCAATTATCTTATATGACTTAAAACACTGACAAAAGAACATGAAAAATTCTAAAACTAGCCTATTCAATTTATGAATCACGAAAAATAATCAGGATAAAATACATTACTTCTAAACAA
>JAUTXX010000047.1:110959-122125 GCA_032273605.1 Panulirus laevicauda
AAAGTTTGATTAGTATTAATCTTCTCGATCTATTATGGTTAAATCAGCCAAAAATAGGCCCTAACAGGATCTTGAGATGTGGATACTTGCACATCATCGTATGGGAAAATATTGTCGTCGTCCCCATAATATCTTGTATCTATCGTACCGCCATTATCAGTTGTCAGCTTCATCTTCTACATCTTCATTCAGAATATGGTAGACTACACGTTTGTGTCGTAGTACCTAATTTAGCCTTGGGTCACCCTTAAAACTATCTTGAAAAACTTTTGTTTATCCCCTTTACATTACCTTTTTCATTCTTGCTTTGATGGTGTAGTTATTTTGGTAATCCAATATCTTTTGATTTTCTTCTCTAGTTTTTTTTCTGACGTACCTCTAAATTCAACTTTACAGCTGATTCTTTGTATTGTCCCATGACATCATCTACTAGGAACTGCCTGCATTCAGTTTCCTCTATCTTGGTTGAAGGTTTCAAATTCATCTTTTCTGGACTTAACAGAATTATTCGAAGCCATGGAATTGTCTTTTCATTTGATCATAGTCGACAACCCTGATATCTGACGTCGCCATTTATCCCAAGTATTGTATCGGTAGACTGACATTTTCTTCCCCGTATTTTCTTTAGATTCAGCACTTAAGCACTTGTAAATGCATTTGTGTTGCGATGCATTTCTGTTCTTTTGTCTGCATGAGATGAAACAAACTGACTGTAGACACCAATCCACTGTTTTCACAATATGCAAAAATATTGTGAGATGTCGACTAGTACATCAAAAACTCATGACCAATAAAGCAGCCATTCCTGAGAGAAATCTTAAAGTATCGTATGTAAATGCGGACCACTCGGTTGACGTCACAGTATCGACCTTTCAGAAAACTGGGTTGTGGCTGGCGAGGTAGATTCCGCGGGTCCTTCGTTGTAGTACAGCCACCGCAGCAGCCGCATCTGATGAGGACCAACGCATCTTCCCACTGGCGTATTTAACTACGATATGTAAACTGTGCTTGAATCAAAAGTCGTCAAGGAACTATACGTATCTGTGTAGCATAGCTGAAAGAAAGTCTGAACGAAAGCTCGAAATAGGAAACAGTTCACACGTAAAATTCTCCTAGATCGAGGAGCCAATAGACTGTGTAGCTGCATGATCTAAAAGTCCTGAAGTTTTATAGTCCAGCAGTCCTCTTAGAAATGTGATTCTTCAGTGGCACTTTGGGTGAAATCTCTACAATTGTGACTTCCTGAGGCTAGATATATATATTGTGTTCGTCACATGAACACACTAGCCTCACCCCGAAGACAACTGCGTGTATTCGTCTGACTGCCGAAGATCGTGACTTTATTTGACAAGTTTTTACGACATTAATGCTCATAACCAGATAAACATTAGATCAGTCGTTTTGCTAATTTCTGTATGTCTATATTGCATGTATTGAATCATATTTCGGACTAAATATCCAAAAAGTAATACATAATATGTTCAAGGCGGGGATGGCCTGGATGGACGTGCTGAAAGTATCGAGGGTGGTCCTGTTGCTAATCCTCCCAGGTGAGTCTTCCCTGACTTCGTCAGACCTTGGTAAATTGTTCTTGACTTAATGTAAACCGTAGAGAGTTTGTACTGACCTGAACTGACTCCTGGAAAATTGTTCACGATCTATCTTGACCCCTTAGTATACTGATGACAGCGTAAACCTTGAGAACTTGATAACCTCGGTTGACCTTGCTAGTTACCGCTGTCGGAATTACGCACCGAGATAACTGGATGCTGATCACTCTCACATGCTTCCTTGTTTATGCACCTGACTTGATTTCCAGGAAATGTGACTATCTGTCTTGAAGGACCTGCCCTCAACTACCTGATCTGACAATAATTTGTTCACAAGAACCATCGGTAATTGCTGCAAACCTGCTGATATTGCACGACCGGTCTTCCCGTTAACCGATCCCGACCTGACCCTGCTGGTATGACCTGTGCTTCGTTTACTTGACTCCTTGGATGTGACCAGTTAAACCTTTGAGTATGATGACAACACTGTGTACGACTTAAACATTTGGATGCGACGACTCAACACCTTGCGCAAGACGATAAGATACGACTGAACTGGAGTACGATGAAATCCTCTGGTGTATAAAAAGTTACTTTACCTACGACGACTTAACCCTTTGAGTACGACGAATAGAGTCGTACTCATGAGGTACCACCATACTCAAAGGGTTGTCATCGTATTCACGGGGTTAAGTCGTCGTAGTCACAGGGGTGAGTCGTTGTTAACAAAGCAAATACCATAGATTAGCGCGCCAACCGCTCAGCTGAGATCATGTAAACGTTGTTCCGACCAACATGATGTGATGTGAAGTCTTTCAGTAGCACAGTATAGTCATCAGTGCAAAGGCTTGGTTGTCACCAGGGTTATCATCACGTATCACACCCTGTAGGAGGTGTGAGGGAAGGTGCGGCGGCCGAGGACCCTGGGGGTATGGTCAAGGTTTTCGCTATGCAACTGGATATGTGGGCTCCACCTCGCGACGACGTCCTCATCCGCTACAATCTCACCGACCACTTCAAAGAGGTGGGTACGCCATGAGGAAGCTTCCTTTCATTGGCCACAATACAGGATGTGTAAAGCTTACTGAGTCTACCAATGTCCACTTACTAAAGACGTTTAGGCGATGTCTGGTCGCGTCGCTTTTTAAAGACAACCGAACAAGTTTGGAAATTTTTATCCTAGGATACAAACATGGGCAAATATGGCGTTATGACAAAACGTTATGAAGTCTCATTTACTGCCACGGTGTTTACAGACAATGGGGAATGCTCTTTCACACCCCCTGGTTCAAGTTGATTATAACTGTGTGTCATTAAGAAGTCTTCATCTTTTGTTGTCACTGAAATGACAGACTTTACATCATGCTAAGAGTTACCAAAGTTACATAGCACCTGTAGAGGAAAGCTAGGCTCGATAGTGAGACTCATGACCGGCATGATGACAATTGTATCATGTGATAACAACAGCGATAAGAGAAGCGGCAACAATATAGCTAATTATAACAGAAGCTCCCGTTAGTGAACTGACCCGGATATAGATAGGATGGTTGGGTGTGGGTAGCATCTTATGGGTCTACGCGAGGAGCAGGTTTCATCAACGTACTGGTATTACAGAGGTAGCAGGAGCACTTAGAATATTGGTAGATATATAAGGAATAATTGATATATGAACAGTGATACTAATGCAAATTTATAAGAAGAGGAAATATATAAATGACTAGTTTTAGAAGTGATATCCGATATGGACGGTGCATTAGGTATAGGAGCGATTCTCACGGGAAATAAGTTAGGTATAACTCAGGATCAGGTGTGACAAGCAACACAAGGAGCAAGAGTGATAAGAATCACAGTCAGAATAGCAATAGTAACAAACTTATAAGGATGCATACGTCGTAATGAGGCAGTACAGTCTGTGTTCTGACGCAGGGTGATGTGTCGGAGTTCCCAGAAGCGACGGTGTGTCTACGTGCCCGCCCGGTGGTCCTCATGAGTTACGAGAGCCACATCTCCGTCGCAACCTCCGACCAAGACAATGACGTACTACACATGTGTGAGTTCAGATATACTTCATTCATATATAAATCTCCAAGAACTAGAGTAGGATCCTTGAGCACGATGATACGACCCTTGGGTATGATGGCATGATCTTAAACCTTACCTTAGCGGGTTACCTCAAAGACCAAGCCACCATACCCTAAGGTCGTAATGTTTAGCCAAGGGGAATCAGGAACTTTTCGTAAGTTCGCCTTTCATCAACTTACAAATCCCAGTTTCTTTTTCCTGTCGTATATCAGTTTACTTCTTACGTTATAAAATCAGCAGTTACCAAACATCTGTTAGGCCTATATATCTGCCAAATTTATTGAGATACTTTGATATAAACTGTCATACAAGGAAGACTGATTTCTGTTCCGTTATTTGAGACGAGGTCGACATCTAAAATAGAAAATAGATTGACTTCAGCAAAGACGACTGAACGCGCATTTACATTTTGAAAGATTCGTGTAGTTGTTAGTGGGTCATTGTCAGTACTGGTAGCTTAAAACACGAGTTTATTATTGCTTGTTGTTCGATGATCCAGAATGTGAGTATAGGATACTGACTGGTGTTCGAGTTAGAGGTGTATGCTAGTGTAGGATAAGACAGTGTTTTCTGACGTGGTCATAGACTTTTAAAGCTCTTACCATCCTAGAGAGGCACAAGAGTTCCAGGTAAGAGGATAGACGAGTTAAGGGGCAGGTAGAAAGACCGTAAAGCAGACTGTAGGCTTAGGGGAAATGGCAAGTAAACAGTGACATTAGAGATTAAGGTGTGTGTATGTGTTAGACCGTCGAGGGGAGCACCACGGGTTCTACTACAATGGCGTCCGGCAGTACGGCTTCCTTAACATGACCAACGACATCGGCCTCCACCAGTGGAGTCACTACTGCCACAACTTCCACAATGGCGAGTACCGCGCCTACATCCACGGCGAGCTGGCTGCCCGTGGCCCCTTCAGTGTGCCACACAAGGTCCCGCTACCACTCAAGGGCATCATAACCATCGGACAAGAACAAGACATGTTGGCCGGAGGCTACGACACCGACCAGAGCTTCCGTGGCCATATCGCTCAGGTTAATATCTGGGGCAGGTCGCTGACACCAGAGGAAGTCAGGCAACAGGCCTCCTGCGGCAAGGCCGAACTGGGCAACATCTTCTCCACCGACCGGGAGGAGGTGGAGCTACTCGGAGGCGCCACCGTGGAGCTGGTGGAACCAGAATATTTTTGCCAGAAAGATGTAGAGTACGTGATCTTCCCGGAGGCACGATACATGGCCGAGTCCCGCCTGACTTGTAACAGGATAGGTTACGAAGTCTACACCCCCCACGACCGCGAGGAGAACATCCTACTGCACAAGGAGTCACTGCACTTCGCTGAGAAGTGTCTCTCGAACTATCACTTGTGGATCGGTGTGACCGACAGGGAAGAAGAAGACGTCTGGAGAAAATTTACCGATAACTCGATCGCTGAAACGCAATTTGAACTGAATGAACCGAACGGAGGAACGGGCGAGAACTGCATGTTGATGTTCCTACCCAATGGTCTGTGGGTGGACACCTCGTGCGTCATCAAATGGCCCGCCTGCGTCCCCTGCGAAGTGGACCGGACGCGACCTCTGCGACTGAGAGGCTTCTGTTTCTCTAACGAAGCAGAAACTTTCTACGAAGTGTTGGGCTACAAGAGAGACAAACCATACCTGCACGGTTACTACGGCTACATGGTATACAAGACGGAGGACTACACGTGGGAGATGCTCGATACTACTGTGGGGGAGGTCGTCGGCGTCCTCCAAGTTCCCACGAAGGATTCCTACCCGATCGGTCGGCACATGTGGACGCTTAAGAGGTCCATGTGCAACAACCTGATTGATACCACCCTTCAACTAAGCTTCTCCATTTGTAATAACGACGAGTTCACCTGTGCCAACGGCGACTGTATCCCGAAGGAGAGACGGTGCAACGCCAAGGATGACTGCTCTGACCTGTCCGACGAGGAGGACTGCCAGGTCATCATCTTGCCGAAGGGATACCGTCGCGAGCGGCCGCCTGACAACGAAACTGAGGGCTTGGCCATCTACCTATCCTCCACCGTCGAGGTCCTCCGCTTCATGGAGATCAGCGACATAAGACGCGTCATCAACGTCGAGTTTACACTGGAGATCAGGTGGAATGACCCCAGGCCCAAGTATCACAACCTGGGGGACACACTGGAATGGAACAAGTTCTCAGCCGAGGACAGGGAGAGGGTGTGGAAGGCCAAAATCAACTTCCCCAACGTGTACGATGGCATCATCAAACTCATGTCGGAGGACCTCTTCCTGGACAAGATCGACGGCGCCCTTCCCCCAGACTATAACAACGTGAGAATGGGTGAGTTGATATTTCATGTTTGTCCCCATACGAGAGGAGTTTACTATCTCTCAGCTGACCACAGTGTACAGAGCCCAGCGTTAAAGTATTATATTGGTCTGTTGATATTTGCATGTTGCTGAAATGCATAATGGATCTTACTGTTGCTATTTAGTCAATGTCGCTACATGAGTAGCCCACTCCACATCGGTCCCTTCTACTAGACAATGGTTCTTCCGCTTAAAGAAAATTCTAAACCATAAAATCTGTAGTGTACTGAATTCCTCTTACAATGCATGACCCATATTTCTTGTCATCCAAAAATTTGCGTCTTCAATTGATATTAATGTTTTCATGAATGAACTTTTTCTTTTTACAGACACCGTGTACCATGGGAAATCAGCCATGATTGTGCAGAAACTTCATTACAGGTAATGTTTCCTCAGACGGCTGACGCACTTTGTTTCCGCTCCTCATATATACAGCACACGAAAATCTGCCTCCTTCTGACGAAAGAGAACCGAGAAAATAGAGAAAAAGATATATGGTAGGACTAGATAGATAGATATATGATAGGACTAGATAAATTGATATATGGTAGGACTAGATAGATTGATATTTCTTATGACAGTCCTCTACCACGTTAAGCACGGCGAACACCAAAAGTATAACAGCCTTTGAGTTCCCGCACCGATTCTGACGTATGACCTTAACTAACTTGCATGAAATATTATGGTCAGGTATTTCATAAGGGTAATGCCTTTAAGATATTAGAGGGTAGGACTTTTCATGCACTGACTGTTACTCATAACTGGGTATAGCGACATGGATATCTAACATATCAGGTGACGAAATTTTGATGATGCTTTATATCTTTACAATAGCTTTAGAGCATGACAAATGATAAGTGCTCCCTTGCACTAGATGAACAACGCTAGAGGATCTGTGCATGAATAAAAATAGGCTGGCTTTTCCATCTCCCGCAGCGGAATCTTTGCGTGCTCCTTCGACGTGTTTTACTACCCGTTCGACACACAGATGTGCTTTCTTCAGCTGCAGCTCTCCGTCAGGAGGGAACTAGTCAAGTTCGCAGAACACAGGGCGCATGTTGTGTACCTTGAGGACCGCAAGCTGCCCGCTTACCTCCTCAAGGAGTTCTACATCACCGTCAACGAGATGGGCAATAATGAAACCCGCTACAGTACATTAAATGTGAGCCTTCACCCCGTAACAGCACACTGAATGTGAGCTTTCACACACCACAGCACATTCAATGAGCTTTCACCCACTACGGCACACTAAAATGTGAGCTTTCACCCGCAACAGCACACTAAATGTGATCTTACACCCGCAACAACACACTAAATGAGAGCCTTCTTCCGTTACAGCAAATTAAATTTGAGTTTGCAACCGTTACAGCATGAGCGCGTCAGCCCGCACCCGTCACATCACGCTACAGGTTGGGGCCTCGCCCATTCCAGGTATGCTGTAACCCAAGCATTGTACAACACACTACGGTTGGACACTCATTACAACATACCACAAATAAGCCAATACATGTTACAGTAATCACAGATCTGGCCCAGTCATATTGCAATAGAGCTTAGAGCACGCTACATAAAGGTTCAAAACCGCTTAAGCTTACGGCGGTGATAAAGGTTTAGATCTATGTAGCAATAGGCAATGGCAAGAACAACGCTGAATATTCTGTAAGCATGAAATGGGTACTGCACTGTTCCAAATCAGCAATCTTATGTACCTATAAAGTCAATAATGTATTACGTGAATTTCAATGGAAGTTGCTGCAAGAAGAGGCATTTCCCCGTCTCCCTGTACGATATTTTGTCCGACTTTCATGTAAATGATAACATACAATAAGAACAAGAGAACTATCATTGGAAGCTGAAGGTAGAATCTATTTCACTACATTGGTAGTAACAGCATCAGCATTGCTGTTAGACAGTGACACAAGAATTGGTTAAATATATGCATGAGAAACGTCATCTTGCACATGTTATTGTTTGCTGAGGGTAGAATATATATATATACATGCCTACTACATATTGTGCACTAAGGACAAATTATCATCGGCAGGTGGAGTTTGTGCTGTCCCGCCGGTGGAAAATGATTGTGCTGACGGTATTCCTACCCACCGCTATGTTGCAGTTAGTAGGCTACACGACGCTCTACGTCAACGTTGCCCTCATGGATGTAAGATAACATCTCTCACTTTCCTCTGGCTTATGTTTCCCTGTTACATTCTGCAAATTTAGTTGTGATATATTATGATGCTATTTTGTTATCAAATTCTCCTCATCACTACACCTACATACATTTTTTTTTTCAATTGTCAGACAATGAAATATTTCTGATGGCTTTTTGGTTGAAATTATTAGTCATGACAAATATTGAACTCAAATGGAATGAAATAATCATTGGTGGATTTAGAAGCTTATCATTTGGCTTTCATCAAAGGTTGATAAACGATGGATCTTGACAACCAATTAATCTGGATGAGCCAAAGTTCGAGAAAATGGATTAGAAGCAAGAGCATTGTGCAAGACGATGTAACCTAAAGTTGAGGAATTAACCCTGGCATGACTGGCTCAGCCAGACCCATGATCAGACCTGCTGCTGATAGAGAATACTGATATAATGTCAGTAACGATCAGAGACACGGAAGGAATCCGTGGAATGCGCGCAGTTTGTGGTTTTTCATGTCTGGGGGAAAGTGATATTTTGGGTCTATATTACTGTGTTGCGGTACATATGTGTGGATGTGGTACGATTGTGGTCATTCATATGTGGACATGTCTGAATATGTATCCTGATGTGTTTCTTATGTTTGTGAACGCCACCTTTAGTGTTGTAAGGGTAAGAGAGACGGTGCTGGAGCCCCAGTGATCTTAATAGTATGAACTAAATCCCACTTGGGTTCGGCAGGTACGCATGGCGGTGAGCCTGACGACGATGCTGGTGCTGTACACGCTCTTTAGCAACACTTCCGACGCCCTTCCCACCACCGCCTACGTCAAGATGATCGACGTGTGGTTCTTCTTCTGTATCTTCCTCCTCTTCTTCATCATTGTGGTTCATACGATCGTAGAGCATATGGTGAACCTATCCGAGAACCAAAAATTTACACAGGTCTTACCTTACGACCCAAGGAGAACAATGGAAAAAAGCGTTCGACCCAGTTCGCCTGAGGCCGATAAATTACTCTTCTTATCTAGATATATTGTTATTCCGGGCATTATATTCCTCTTTAATCTTATCTACTGGGGCCTGGTGTTTAGCAAGTCCTTCTATCCCCACCCATGGCTTTGTCGCGCTTTAGATTTTATAGCAATGCCCTCTCAGAAGTCACAACCATTTTCTGCATTTATTTATCGACATACAAACATTCCACTTCAGTTCATCTTACAGAGTAGTAATGGCGAAATTTATGGATCACATTTCAATCTGTGGAATATATAGACATCACCTTAACCTCCACTCGCCATTCACATCGTAGATGCAATATTTTGTTATATAGAAGTAAAGAAAAGGCTTTACCTTGACCAGCAGTAAGAAAATAGAAGATAGGAAAAGACTATGAGCACGGGATTATGAGCCTTGCGAATGATAACCTGACTTTTCACTAAAGGGTTAGGTTAAAGATCACTCAGTACTATCATGCTCAAGGTTTAGTACAGCAGGAGAATCAGAGCTCTGTGAAGTTCAGTTATATTGCATTTTGCCTCATTTTCATTTATCAATTCTGCATATTAAACTCCGACATAATGTAATCAGGTAAAGCAGTTGTATTAACACGTAGCCTACAAGTTCTCTCAGAGATGAAGAGACAGAAAACGTAGTGAATGTATATTTAGATAAATTATGTTCAATCATTTGACACGGCAATATAAGTTTATTTCTTTTAATACTCTCTCTCTCTCTCTCTCTCTCTCTCTCTCTCTCTCTCTCTCTCTCTCTCTCTCTCTCTCAAAATGCATATGGAGGAAATTGATTAAAAGGTGTTTTCTCTCAAGCACTTCTCTAATATGACTTATGCAGGACATCACAGGTGGTGTAAGAATTACTGAACATAGTTTGTGCACGATGTAGAATGATACAATATAATGAATGAATAACAAAGTTTGTGCACGATGTAGAATGATACAATATAATGAATGAATAACAACTTGGTGTTTTATTTTACATTCATTTCCGAATGTGCACATGGTCTGTGACTCCTTTTTCATTTACATGAAGTGGATCACGTGTATACATGAACCTTATCTGGGAATTTAACCACAGTGAAAAAAATGAAATAATTCAGTTATTTCTGATACAAATATAAACGGCAGAAAATCGCAGACACAAATAGATAAAAGAAAACTAGTGAAATCAGTGGTTGTTTGAGTGTATTAAGAAAAAAACTGAACACGTGACCTCACATTTGGCAGGCTTAACCAATAATGGTGAGGTGCGTCACGTGACCTCCTGGAAGTATCCCAATTTACCTAAAAAGCGCAAAAACAAAAACAAATATAAGCAGCATTAAATTGGATATGAAGACTGCTCGGTGAATAGAGGAGAACGCGAATCCTTCTCATGCAGTGAAATTGTTGTAGTAATTCCCATAGAGTTACATCGCAATTTTGCTCATTTTAGAATTCCAAAATTGGCTTAAACAAATCGGCTTTTTTTCTGTATATAAAACTGCGTAAAGTTTCAGTTGTTTCCCAGGAGATAAGAATATGGTACATTATATTGTATATGTAATAAAGAAAAGAAAAATAGGAAAAACAATATGAATATCTCAACGCGAGGATATCAATAATTATAATGATATTAACAATGTCCTCAATGGAGGTTGTACACTAGAGTTCTTTTTACTCCGAGAGAATTAACATACCAAAACATCTCGCGGATGGTGAGGTTGTCTTGCAGTATATGAAACCTGAGATAATATTTTACCATAAGTTAACAAAGCCGCGGGTTATATGTGGCCAGAAGTGGACCAGCCCGCTGTGTACTGCTGCACAGACGAGCTTCAGATGAGATGAAACCCATGAGCCACATCTCTGGAATTAGAGAGAAAAAGAAAGGCGAAAAGTATTGAGACTGAAAAGTGGGCCATTGCTGATGTGTAACGCAGATGTGAAGTTGGATGAGTAGGACCAGACAGTTCCAAGAGTGAACATGTGATTGTCCAAAACATGTTTTGGACAATCACATGTTC
>JAUTXX010000047.1:184685-195772 GCA_032273605.1 Panulirus laevicauda
AATAATCCTCTGCGCTTAATCTTAATAATCCTCTGCGCTTAATCTTAATAATCCTCTGCGCTTAATCTTAATAATCCCTCACGCTTAATCTTAATAATCCTCTGCGCTTAATCTTGATAATCCTCTGCGCTTTATCTTAATAATCCTCTGCGCTTAATCTTAATAATCTCACGCGCTTTAGAAAAAAAAATCCCTATAACATTTACACTCAAGGGTAAAGAGTCCTAAAAATCCCTATACCCCTCCCACCTCAAGGCAGGGAATATAAATAATCCCTCTAAACCTCTCACTTCAGGGCCGTGAATCCCAGAGATCCACACTGCAAGCCTCCCACTTCAGAGCATAAAACTCTATTAATAATTCACAAGGTTTCCAAGCAGTGGCTGGACAGCCCTAGTCAATCAACACATGATCTCTCTGGTCAAAGTCAAATTCAAATTCAAAATATTTATTGATATACGAGTAACCGATCAAAGGGGTCATGCAAGCGTACATGCAAGTCCTCCCACCAATACCTCGTTCGCGGGACAACACAACCAAGGCCACTGAACAGTACGTCATCATCAACCACAGTGTAAACAACCACTGTGTATGGCAGTGTCCACACCCTGTATATAGTAAGTGGCTCTGTGGTGATTACCACAATGGTTTGTTCCCCCAGCCATAATCTGGAGGACGTGATTAAACTCATTTCAGCACCACATCTCATACTGAGGCTGGCCACCCCCTCCACAGCCTACAGCCTTCAGGGATATACAGTACTCTGTTCTAGTGCCAGTAACATGGGTGTACTAATTAGAGTAACAAATTAGGGCAAATCCTATTACGCGAATTGCATAAAAGCACAGATTACTTGCCTCACTCAAAATGTAATCTCCAGCAGCGAACTGCCAGGGAAGGTTAAATCAAACTTGCCAGAGCAGAAAAAGAGCATGAATAAACAGCTCCCACAGTTTTCCCTCGGTTACTACTGGTACGTTGCTCTAATTGGACTTGTGATGTTTCAAGGCCGTCAGGAAAAGGATCGTTCCATGCAAACACATCCCCCACCACCATCAAAAACTTAACTCATGTAACGCCGTCGAGTCGAGACGTCAACACAGCTTCGTTTAAAGAATCGCAACTCACCGAGCCTAACCTCGAATGAGACGCAGTCTTCCCAAGAGTACAAATGACAGAAGGGTCTCAATACAACCACCAGCTGGAGAAAACAATAAGGCCAATCCACAAGCAGTCAGCGTGTTGTCCTTCAGTCACTGGTGAGGAGAGCAGCAGGAAATTGATACATCCTCTCCACTCCTGCCAAAACTATAGTGTGAGACTGATGGGGTTCTGTAAGGCCTGTCTGATCAGACGCTATGCCTGTCGGGTTTCCTAATTCCCCTCCCTTGGTCCACTCGGGTACATTACGACCCGGGACATATCTAGTCCCGAAGTCCCGATGCGCGCCTGGTCGAAGCTGTACAGAACCCTGCGTCTCTGGTCTGCGAGATACGGGACTCGGTACAGCTTCGACGAGAGGCGAGCCGGGACTTTAATCCGTGACTGTAAATGAAAATCTACTCTCAATTCCCCTGTCCTCGTTCTCCTGCCCCTCAGACGTACCACCCTCATCTTCTGACAACTACTGAGCAGTTCCGCTAACATAATGTTACCCAAGTTCATCCATTACAAACTAATTAAGTTCCAGTCAGAGAAGGTAACAGTATCCGACTTTCAATTTCCATAAGAGGGTGACGTCTCCACACTATACACTGTGCCGTCCCACACTATTCCCTCTACAGTTCTCCCGGCAGTACTGTTTTCCCCACACGTCTCTGCTACTAAAACACCCTTATCTAAGGCCTGCACTCGAGGCTTTCATGTTTAAACGTAAAATTTGTCTATAACATAACAAGGCCAGTAACTATATCCAGCCGGACTGTTACACACCCACAGCATTTGCCATGTCACATCCTCCGCTGGAGGAGTCAAGACCTTTGAAATTAGGTGTGATGTAGGTTGTGGACGTATCTATATTTGGCTCCGCCGATGTTCCAGTGTCAACGTGAACGAGGAGTAATGTTATGAAAATGACTGACGTTTCTGGAAGATACTGTACCAGGACGAGAACAAGATTGCGCTTTAAACTCCATAATGTTGTATCACAGTCCGTCTCTCGTCCCGGTGTAGCTACACCCGTCAAACTGCAGTTAATACAAGTGATCCCTGTGAAGTTATCTAAGCGTATCAATGTGAATTTCCCCAATAAAAAACCATATTCTCAAGACTGTATCTGGTATGCTTAATACTTGGCCGATGAGTAACATCCTCCTCGATTTTATGGGCGAGAAATGGGAAATCTAAACGATGGTATCTGACGTGTCAACCAGTGTATGGAGAAAATTATCTGCGCAGCTATGCACCATCTCATGTCCACTCTGCTCACGGCCATAATTCAACGTAGAATTATTTACCTCCTGTAATGGAATTCGACATCCAGCCTCGAACATTAGGCAAATCTTTCTGGGTTAATATCTTGCTAAAGTAATCTTGTCAGTACATTTCATTACTATAATGAGAGAGCACATTGGCTGCATCGTAATGATGCATCTGGTGTTGTTATCAGCAGAAAACTACATTCAATTTGTGTGGACCGCTTAGACCAGGGGAACTTATTAGAATTATCCCCCTGAGCACGACTGTGCGACACTTGGTTATTATGGTCTGGCCTTTAACCTGACCCTCTAAGGCCCTATTCATATGTTCAAGAGTCTCAGCAACTTGGACTGCCTATGATAAACAGGTACCGCAACCACTTGCCAGCGAGCACATACCTCCATCCATCTTGCATATAAGAGAAGAAGTCTATTCCTTATCGATTTCAATCAGAGACACTGAACTATTAACTTCACATTCATCAAATTTGAAAGAAAGACTAAATGGAAGGTACTGGGACAAGGAACATGCCTGCCACGTTTCAGGTAGACTGGCCCAACAATTAAATAATTCATTGTATTAAATTAACTGGTATACAAACATCGTTGAAGCAGTAACTGCGAAAAAGAAGAATGGTACAAAAAGGCAAAACAACTGCCTCGCTATGGGTTGAGACAAATCCATCCTTCCTAGGTATGACGACATTTCAGTAGTCGAGCAGTGTGTGCCATGCCACCTCCCCGGCGGCCACCACCGTCACCGAGGCAAACTTTAGCCCACTTTTTCAGTCTTGGTAAAACAAGCCATGACGGATACGTTCCTCCCCAGCCTCGTGTTACACAAAAGTGAATCATCCAAGGCCCATCCTCAACACCTGCATTTACCAGAAGCAAAAAAATCAATGCATTTCTCGGGAAATGACTACTATACAACCACTCACGATGTATCAAACAGCCGCACCATACGATCCATCCTATGTACCTCCAGCTGCAGCCGTGTTCAGCTCAGCGTAGCTGCTCAGATTCTTCGCCACAGCGCTGCGGTGCCTCCTCGGCCGACCCAACTAGTGGTTCCAAGGTTTTAAATCCTCGAGTCTGAGTCAACATATCAATCTTTTCAGAGCCATTACCGTGACGACTCAACGGGCCGCGGCAGCAGGAGGCTCGCTGAACACACACACACACACACACACACACACATTCGTCCCTGCATCCGCCACACTCACCACGTTATATCACAGGTGTCATGTTTCTGCGTAAGCGACGTAGCCGGGGGAAAAAATCTGCAATTACGAGCTGGGTTTATACTGCTGCCTGTCGTAATACGTGCATCATCACCATGGCTCGCTGGTGACGAATCCTCCCCTCCCCTGAACCTCTCTCCCTCGGGTCAAGGAAAACGGTGGTCTGGTTAAGCTGGGATCAAATCAAAGTCACTCTGGGATCATGTTCAGCTGTAGTCATGTCACGCTGGAGACATATACGTAAGGCTGAAGGTGGGGGGGTGGGGTGGGGTGGAGTGTGTCTGTTTATCTGGGGGTCATGTGAAACTTGGGTAACGCCTAACTTTGTCAAAAGCTGAGAGGCTGGGGGGGAGGAGCTGATCAAGTTGGGCTCGAGTTAGGTGGGAGTCGAGCGAGATACACAAACGCTACAACATTCCAGTCAGTCAGCTGAGTGGGTCGTAATATTTCCCTCTCCAAACAACAATCATGCCAGGGTAAACAGTGGCAAAATGTACACTGTATTGTTGTGTAGTGATGACCACAAGGCCCCACCAGAGCCAGCAACCCTTACCCACCCAAACTCTCCCTCCAACACTCATAACAAAGCTGGGATCACTGTCTCTTCTGTTGACACAGTGACATTACACCAATGTCTTCAAAATTCAAATGAGCGCCTTCAGTGAGACTTGCTGCAATTCACGTTCGTGTAAAAAAAATCCTTTTCGGTTCTTTCAACTCTCCTTTTTTCCCTCTTTTTTTTCAACTCGTTATATGGAAGGAAAATCTTTATTTTCCCCTTAATCTGATTCTCCTGTTTTCGGAGATCGTTTCCAGATGAGGTGTATGGCCCTCTCCTTCCGAGAGGTTGCCTCTTCTTACTGTTTTCTGCTGCGTTGTCCTTCTGACCTTCGTTCTCCCATGTAGGGCGGCCTGCCAGCCACTTGGTGCACCGTAAGAACCAGTACTCACACTGCACAAGGAGCCACTTGGTGCACCGTAAGAACCAGTACTCACACTGCACAAAGAGCCACCCTGAGTGTTCTTATGGTGGCTTACGCGTCGCTACGGATCACGACCTCCCCGCCACTGTGGAGGAGAGACGGACGGCAGGACTAACTGAGCTGATACAAATGGCGAAGGAACTACGGCAGCAATTAGGAGAAAATACAGTAGTAGCAATCTGGAAGAACTACACTAAGGAGAAGATACAGTAGTAGCAATTTGGAGGAATTACAGTAGCAATCAGAAGATACAGAAGTAGCAATATGGAGGAACTACAGTAGCATTCAGAAGATACAGAAGTAGCAATCTGGAGGAACTACAGTAGCAATCTGAAGGAACTACAATAGGAATTTGAAGGAACTGCTGTAGCAACGTGAAGGAACTAAGAAAGCAGGCAAGAGGAATTGCGGTAGTAATGTGATGGAACTACAACAGGAATATGAAGGAACTCTAGTAATAATCTAAAGGAACTACAGTAGCAATCAGGAGGACATGCAGTGGGAATCTGAAGGAACAAAAGCAGTAATGAAGAGGAACTAAAATAGCAAAAAGGAGGAACTACAGTAGCAATCAGGAGGAACTATACTGCGGATCAGGAGGAAATACAGTAGGAATCAGGAGGAACTACAGTAAGAATCAGGAGGAGCTACAGTAACAAAAAGGAGGAACTACAGCAGGAATCAGGAGGAACTACAGTAGAAATCTGGAGGAACTACAGCAGCAATTACAGAACACTTCAGAGATCAGCCGATGGCACTCTACCATAAAATGTTGAAAAACTCAAAGCAATAGTGTCGTGCAACCACTGATCTACGAGATACCATCGCCAGGGTGTCTGGAGGGTTAGTGACGAAGGCACAAAGACCCAGCACTATAATGGCTGTCAAGTTCCCTTCCCTGGTGTAGGTTGCTGTAATTCACATCTACAGGGGTTTTATACGGCCAAGTATGGAGTCCTGTTTACATAGCTGGGGTGCTTCTTCCCCCACGCCCCTTAACTACAGTCTTCAAAAGCTTTACATAGTCCTCAGCCATCACCTCGTCTTCCCTCTCTCTCTCTCTCTCTCTCTCAAGTTTCCATCTCCCTACAACCTCTCCACCTTTAAGAGTCAGGTCCACAAACACCTCAGGGGTTATAATTAATCTCATTCTTTTTCTCGTTCTATTTTTCTTTCGACCGAGATGGTCATGACGACTGCGTGTCTCGGCCGGAGCCGCACGTCAGTTACCAGAAAGAAAAACAGAATCTACGGCCGAGTGGCAAGTGGCGGCAGCATCAACATGGAGCCTAGCCTGCCCAGGTATGGCTCCCATGTTTTACTGTCTGTCGTAATTATTTTTCTTGGAGGAAGAAAAACTTTTCCACGCCGAGGGACATCACAACACAGCGTCAGCCTGCTACCTGACCGTGATCAAAGAGCTTTTGTGGAGTGTTCAATGGTGCGAGTAAGCACGTATCCATGGAATAACCTTCTACAGTAATAAAGACGCAGATTACCATCATTAAATGCATGAAATTTAACATTCAGTGCCACAGTAGGGCCAAGCATCCAGTCGAGAGACGTACATACGCTGGTCCGGCCCTTCCCTCACATGCACGTACCCGCCACAAATGACCCTCCACCAGACACTGATACCTACCCCTTACCTGCCCACCAATCCACCTCCCACATTCCATACACCTCCCCAGCTCTCCACGTATCCGGGCGCACTCCGGGAAGCAGAGGGCCCAGCTACCTACCTCTCCCTCACTACCAGGTGGTGTCACGACTCACTATAAAAAATAAACTTACACATGGACTCCGGCCAGACTTGGCGAGATGGGGCTAAACAGTTGATACCAGTGACCCTCGTGGTGGCGTGGCTGGCTTCGCTAGTCACGACCGCTCACTCCTCCTGCACCAGAGGCACCACTCACTGGCTACACTGACGAATTAAACACATCATCCCTACCCTTGTTGGAGGATGCTTTAGGAGGCCTCCTAAAATCACGCTGGTGTTGGAGAGCACACTGGCAAAACCACATAATACAAAATGTTACTGACGTTGAACGTAACCTTTTAGCATTCGCACACAACTGTACAACTTGACCCTCGTCCTTCACCAGTAACAGTACGGAGTACTGTGCCAACCTGGCCATGTAACTCCGGCGTCCGTCCCTCCCACGTCTATATTTGTGTTGGTAAGTGCATTAAGGCCGCTGATCTACCGTGCTGACGTCCTTATTCACTAAGGTCGATGTACTGACCTCGTATTACGCTACTCCTGTCTTATCACTTTCTCAGTACATGTACTGGGTTTCTGTCGATATGCGTGTGTACGTGGGGGAGGAAGGAGGGCATACCAGGAGAATGGGGCCCTCGAAACACCACCTCTCCGGTATATGAATATTTCGAACTAGTTTTATCATATACAAAAATCATACGGTATCTACTCTACTGAAAAAACAAATCATTTCTCTAAAAAGAAAAATCTTTTCAAATCACATTTCCCACTTCTGCATCAGGAAACTAAAATGCATTGAATAATAAGATACTGAAAAATGATATTAACCCTTTCAAAGGAACGCGGAAACATTTTCATGAATATAATAGTATTATTACTAGAAAAACCAGAATTCCAATAATAAAGTGCCACGTATAAAAATAAGACGCTGTATAAAGTAAAATATCTGTGAGGAAAAACAATAATGAGATATAAACATTATACCCAAGGGTCGCATCGTCGCGCCCCTGATGTTCACAAACAAATGAAGCTTCATATCAAAGCCTCGACCATCGGTTCGTATTGCTCACCCAACACGAACGGTGAGGACAATCTGCAGTTCCCTTACAAGCGAGGCTCAGGCCACCACACCTCACCGCCGTAAGGATACAGAGTAAATCCTTTAGGCTGTTTCGGAATAACAATCGTCTTTTGTCTCAAGAATTCAGTGATTCATAAACAGAAATGAGAAACGTCCAAGAGACATGAGAGGCTCCCAGCAAGAGCTTGGCCCGTGTGGCCGCCCCTCGCTGCACGTCCCTCCGGCTGCAAATCAACACTAATGGAAGACACCCACCAGCTTAAACAAGTAATAATCACAATGCCAAAGCATTTACCGTATATAATGAGCTCATCCTTCTCAGGGAACGAGAAGATTATGAGGGAAAAAATCACGGATGAAGAGATAATCGGACTGCCCCGTTGCTTCACTGTTCACTGTTGTTGTGGTGTTGTTCGGCAGTAGCAAATGCAATAAAGTCACCGTTGACTCAGTACCTTTCCCTTCCTAAACCCCTGAATTCTTGTTCATACTCACGATAATGACGGCGATGACGGGCCCGACGAAGGCGAAGATGAAGTAGTTGTCGGCGCGCAGCCAGCAGGCCTGGTGGGTGCCGTAGCTGAAGGGGTCGACGACGGCGCTTACCGCTACCACCACCGCCGGGAACCCGTAGGCGGCGGCGTAGTACCAACGCGCCCGTGGTTTCTCTGCCTCGAACACCTCCACCAGCATCACGTATAACTGGAACCCTGTGGGAGGAGGGACCAAACCTGAGCTGGGGTTTACTTAGATGGTAATAAGGAGGTTTAGTGGGTTGTTAGCGTCCCTGCTGCTGTGGTGAGGTGCCACTCATGGGCGGCGGAGGAGGAGGGAGGGGAGGAGTGCCACTAACTGGACAGGGTAGGGGCTGTGATGGGGTGTCACTTGATGAATGTGGGCAGCAAAAAAACGGTGCTAAGCGAGAGGCGGCGGTACTAGTTGGCTATGGATGGGAGATGCCACTGGCTGGGCTGAGGAGAGGGTGCCCCTGGCTGGACCGGGGAGGGGATGTCATCGACAGGGATATGGGAGGCGTTACTGAAGCAGGTGTGGAGGGCAGTTAGTAGCAGGGCTAAAGACGGAGTCGTAATTGATGAGGTTACGGAGGAATGCTACTGGAGGAGAGGCTGTGAACATGATGCCGCTGGTGGGGTTGTGGAGAGGGTTACAGCTGAAACAGCGGAGGGGTTGTAGTGAGCGAAGGGGGAGGGAGAGGGGAGGTGCTGTGGAGGAAAGACATGGCGTTAAAGAGGAGGTTTAATGACATCATGACAACTGGTTCCACAAACTAAAACTAAGTAAATCACTGACCACACATGCGTGGATCATAAAATGCACGTCTGTGTAGACTGTCAACCTTACGTATCTGGACCACAGACCAAACGCATACGGACCATGGAACACACACGTGACGTACAAGGCCCTGACATTATTCAGCCATAAACTTTACATAAATTAACCAGTACAAGCAAAAGAAGGACAAGGGACAAAACAATACACTCAAACACTAGAGCAGGGATGGCACCCGTGCGAACAGCCTGAAGATTACAGACTCCCCGGAAGGTTGCCATAGTCGACGTACCTTCTAGGAACATCCAAGCGAAGGCGGCGAGGAAGAAGAAATGTAGGAGGCCGGCCACCACACCGCACACCACTGGCTTGTCCGTCTGGTTCACCCCCGCCAGGAAAACGGTCTCGGCGATCAGCAGGCACACACACAGGTTCTTGTGGATGGTGGTCCGGTCGCTCTGTAGGGGGTAAGGTAGTGATTAGGTCGTGCCAGTATTCATACAGGGGATGTGTCAGGCAAGATAGTAACGCAAGAGTTAAGTGGACGCCGGTCACCGGAACAGTCCTAAAACAAAAGATATTCGGGAAAGAGGCGTACACTAAGTCAACACACTTGTGTTACCAGTGGAAATATGACACATTCAATTAGCATGCCGCACATAAAGGTTTGTACTGCAGTCAATACAAAGAACTCACCCTGGGTGGACCAGCAGGGAAATAAACTAACTACTGATGAGTTAACGGATGATCTACCACACTGTACTTCAGTATTTCAGCTACATCCTAACTTCTGGTGCCGGGAGCTCTACCAGGCCTGTCACCACATACAACAATAAATTGAGTAACACGGGCGTGTGGACGCAGAATTCCAGCTGTTGACTATAGCACTTAATGTGAGATGTAGAACACCGTACGCGCGTGTCAGGTGTTGAGAATTTGTCAGCCTGGATCTCGATACAGTTAAACACAACAGGATAGTCAGCTTCGGTGAAAGCCCTGGTGTTTGTATTCTAGAGAGGTGGTTCACGCCATTAAGCTCCCGTGTCACCACCTTCATCGCAAAACAAATCCCACGACAACACCCTCCGGCACTCACCTGTAGCCCTAACACTCGTCTACATCCTACTAAAACCTTACACAACCCTACATAAGTCGCCAGCGGGCATAAGTAAACTCACACGAAGTCGTGTGGCAACAGCGCACCGATGACGGTCCCCAGGCCCACCCGTCAACACCTCCACTCACGAATAAATCTTAGCCAAGCCGCTGACAGCAAGACAGTAATCTCCGTCACGCCTCTTTTAACACTTGTATCAACTTACCTTGAGGCCCCTGAAGGCGTGAAAGACAATAGTAGCCAGAAGGAGACAGACGATGGATATGACGCAGCCGACGTAGGTGATGATGGAGAGGGCGAGTTGGTGTGGGTAGGCCAGTGGGGTGGCGTGCACGTCCATCAGAACAGCGAAGTTGGTGAGGTGGTCGCACTCACATACCGTGTGGGAAGTGTTGTAGCGCAGCACCCGGCAGCCCTCCTCCGACCATGAGCTGCAACAAACAAATCAAGTTGGTTGAACAATTATAAAATTAACATCACATACCAACACAATAGCCAATATGACGGACGGATGGAAAAAAAAAAAACCGACAACAGTAACATAATGAATGGAATAAATCATTGTGGGATCAAAAATGGAACCTGTAAATAACAAAAAAAAACTGACAGACAATAGGTATAGAAAACCAACATTGATCAGATAGAGAAACAAGTGAATAAAACACGACTGTAATAAGACAACACCAAAAATCAAAACTTTTACAAACACAACAAAACTATAGTGGTAAGGTATTGTTAAAACGTGAGATCTGTGGAGTAACGTAAGCCTGGCGAAGACGAATGCCAGGATGAAAGTATATAACGTCACGTACACAGAGAAGACAAGGACGATATTTCGTACGATAATATTCTTTACGTTATACTGCCACCATCAGCACCACGATAGCTCCACCAGGACACCAGACATTACTGCTGAATCAGTAAATGAGACACGGGGTTTACTGAGTGTGTGTGTGTGTGTGTGTGTGTGTGTGGGCGAGGCAGTCCTTCCATCATTTGTATACAGGAAGTGATGCCGCTCATCAATCTCGACAGAGTAACAAATCACGATTTTACTGGCAACAACTGGGAAAAATAGTGGCCAAATTTAGCCAGATGTGGATATGTGTAGCAAGTTCTCCGTAAACAGTACACTATCGTTTCTGGTTCACAGTTCACCTTCTTTACAAATAAAACAGACAAACTTGATCAAGATGCTAACTGTGTGTGTGTGTGTGTGTGTGGTGTGT